>CAOLHI010004081.1:0-268057 GCA_948474755.1 Ctenosaura bakeri | reverse complement strand
ACTAAAATATGCACATGATCCCTTGAAGGTGCTTGTATCGAGAGATGAACATGCATATGAGGACCAGCCTCAAGTGCTTAGTAATTAAATGATGCCCATAACTGCCTGTATCAGGCTCAATGCGGGTTCAACTGGAATTTTTCTCACCTATTCCTTTAATGGCTGCTAAAGGTAAATTTTAAAATTACATTTTTAACCTGCTCATACCATAATAATAAATTCCTCCTCAAGCATTTCAAAGCTGGAGCAAGTCCAGAGGAGGGCGACCAAAATGGTGAGAGGCCTGGAAACCATGCCCTATGGGGATAGACTTAGAGAGCTGGGGATGTTTAGTCTGCAGAAGAGAAGGTTAAGAGGGGACATGATAGCCATGTTTAAATATTTGAAGGGATGCCATGTAGAGGAAGGAGAGGGCTTGTTTTCTGCTGCTCCAGAGACCAGGACAAGGAGCAATGGATTCAAGCTGCAGGAAAGGAGATTCCACCTGAACCTCAGGAAGAACTTCCTGACAGTCAGGGCTGTCTGGCAGTGGAATCTGCTGACTTGGAGTGTAGTGGAGTCTCCTTCTTTGGAGGTTTTTAAGCAGAGGCTTGATGGCCGTCTGTTGGGAGTGCTTTGAGGGTGTTCCTGCGTGGCAGGGGTTGGACTCGATGGCCACTGTAGTCTCTTCCAACTCTACATTTCTATGATTCTATTAGAGTGGTGTACATAACTCTTCCACTAACAACTCTGTGATACAGGCACACCAAGGGGAAAGGGTGGTGGTGGTGATGATGCTGATGTAATTTTGATGATGATGATGACGATGATGATGATGTAATTTCTATTGGATATGGAGGTGACCCTAGGTTCTTAGAAACTATGCCACCTGAGAGCAACTTCTGGCAGGTTCTTCCAGAACAACTCTGGAACTCGTCTGTCTTCCAAGGACCAGGCTGGGTAAATAGGAACAGGCACATCACCAGAAAGATGACAGTCAGGTGACAAACCTGCCATGGCAAGTATATGTGAAATAACTACAAACTGCACCCCTGGATGGACTAAGTGGGTCCATGAAATGACAGATCTTCAAGTTATTATAAATATTATTAGGTGACCGCCAAAGTTATACAACGAACTCCATACCTTAGCAATAATTTGAATCCGGGTCTCCAAGGCCTGTCCATCACACTTAACCACTATCACCACATCAGCTCCCTAAAACAGGCGTTTGTGATCGCGAGTTCCGAAGCAGAGGCCGGCACTTACTCCGGATTACCTGAAGACGCGACCCGACGCAAACCACTCACCGCGGCCTGTTGGAAAGCGCCCTTGGTGTAGGTGCCGCCCCCTCGGTACCCGATGGCCGGGATCTCTCGGCTAAGCAGGGCGCACTTGTGCTGCTGCTGCTGCTGCTGCTGCGGCGGCCGGAGCGGCGGGGAGATGTAGTCCACGCGGGGCACCACATGGCTCTTGGACGAGAAGGTGACGATGGCGACGCGCGTGGCCGTGGGCACCACCGGGAAGTCGGAGAGCAGCTTCTTGACGAAGCGCAGCTCGCTGAGGAAGTTGGCCTGGCCCACGCTCGACGACTCGTCCACCAGGAAGACCAGCTCCAGCCGGCCGCTCTCCTCCCGCAGCCGCCTCACCTGGCGCTTGAACGCCCGACCCAGCTTCTCCACCCGGCTCTCCGCCGTGGCGGCGCCCGGAGGCGGCGGCGGCGGCGGCAGGAGCAGCGCCGCCCCGCCGGCCGAGCCGGAGGGGGACGAGAGGGCCGCCAAGGAGCTCAGGTTGAGGGGGCGATAAACCGCCAGGGGCTGCAGGGGCGACCAGCCCCACACCAGCCCCACGCCGCCCCACAAGTACACACCCAGAAGGGGCCACATCCCTCCGGGCGCCCGACGGACCGACGGCGAGGGCTCCTCCGGTTCCCCCTCACCTGACTCCCCCTCCGCCTGTCCTCAGCTATACCCACCTGAGGCCCCAACCCAACCCTTTGCTATGGGGGCTGATCCTTCTGCCCCCCGCTCTTCGAACCGGCTGAGCCGCGCGCTAAAAAGCAACAGCGCCCCCCCTCACCTCCGCGCCTTCTTTTTTGGCGCGCACGTGGAGAGCGCTCGCCTCGCGCTCCGCTATCTCGCCTCAGCTTGGAGGCTCTCGGCTAGAAATAAAACTCTTCCCTCGCTCGCCGCCGCCGCCGCCGCCCCCCTCCCCAAGCCCTTCCCCGAAGTGTTTGAAAGGAAAAGGGGGGGGTCTCTTCGAGATATGAATGCCTCTCGCCTCCTCCTCCTCCTTTCTCTTTCTCTCCCCTCCACCCCGCTCTGCTGAAGTTGTTGCTGACGGAGATTCCTTGTCACCAGAGCCCCTCCGGTGTTTGCCAGGCTGTCAACATTCCCAACGCAAACACATCGGCACCGAGGCTTAAGCTCTGATTGATCCCATATGTCTGGCAGACAGCACCGGACGGAGGGAGGGAGGGAGGGAGGGAGGGGGGACGACCGGGGAAGGGGAGGGGACTTAAAAAAAAAAAAGAGGATGGATGGTCCAGATACCAGGAGAGCCGCAGTAATTGGAAACACTTTGTACAACAATAACGCACGGCAGGAGACGCGGGAGCGGGGTGGGCTTTGGGGGGGGAATTCCACCTCCGACTTTTATGTATCTCCTCTCTTCGGATGCTTTCCGACGCTCGAGGTTCCCTTCTGGAAAGGGACGTCTCTTTTCCTCAGGACTTCGGGGCTCTCCTCAGTTCAGGCCAAGGCTTAACCAAAAGGGAGTTTCAAACCGCTCTTGCAGTTCTGCAGAAGATAACGGGGGTTTCTCTTCGTACAACTTCTTTCCTTACAAATGAACCAGAGTCCACCCATCCATTCCCTCCCCACTTCCTTTCCTTCTTTGCCTCTAAGGTTCTCTGAGGCCATTTCTGCACTACACTGTTATAGTGCGATTATTCCACCTTCAACATCCTGTGGAATTCTGGAGTTTGTAGTTTCCTGAGGCCAAAGAGCTCTCTGGCTGGGGATACTGAAAGCCCCTCTCTAAACTGCCAATCCCAGGATTCCATAGGAAGTTGAAAGTGGCATAATAGCACTATAACAGTGTAGTGCGGAAATGGCCTGAGTGGAAACCCATGTGCAATACCAGCACTGAGGCCATTTCAGCACCAGACTGGTGTAGGGCTATTACTCCACTTTCAACGTCCCATGGAATCCTGGGGTTTGCAGTTGAGGGAGGGGCCTTTGAAACTGCAAGCTGTTTGGGGGGGGAGCTTTGATACTGCAAACCCCAGAATTCCATAGGATGTGGAAAGTGGAATAATAGCACTAGAACAATCTAGTGCAGAAATGGCCATAGTCTGGAGGCCTCTGAAGTAACAATGAAGAAGAGGATGCTTCTTTGTGCAGTGTCACTCCGTTGATTGCCAGCAACCCACTCTTACACATTTGGTTAGAGGGCTGGTTTGAATTCCTGAGCCGGGATTGTTACATAGCTATTTCCAGAGAACTCTTTGTCTAGGAACTGGATGTTCCATGATGCCAACTCAGAAGGAGGGAAAGTGGTTTGTTCATAGTGTCCAGCCTGCAAAGAGATGCTAGAGTGAAAATACAATCTCTATAGCATTCCTCCTCTGCTAGTTCAGAGATTTGGTGTTTTGATTCTTATTCTTTTACTTCCATACTTCACCCACATTCATTATTGTTAGCTATTTGAGTTGGCAGTGGTACCCATGGGGATTTCCACTCTCTCTGGGTAGCTTGTAGCTCTTGGAAATAACAGATTGTGGGCAATCATCAGTTACCAAATACATCCATGCATATGTGCAGCCTGTGTGGTGTAGTGGTTTGAATGTTAGATTAAGAATCCGGGAGATCAAGGTCTGAATCATCCATGGGAACTCCCACTTTAGTGATCTGTAAAGGAAGGAAATGGCAATCAAATACAGTTGGCCCTCTAGAATCATTAGAGTTAGAGGCACAGGACCTGCAAAAGTGGAAAAATATGAATTCAATTGGTTCCCATTAAAGAGAGATTTAAAATGGATCAAAAATTAAATGGATTTGAAAGAAAAGAAAATCAATTAGATGTATTGATGAAGGAGGACCAAAAGAAGAGAATCTCCAAATTCTATAAACTATCGTTGCAAAGAGAAATGGAATCAGAGACTGTCAAAGATAATATGGTTAGATGGGCACAAAATATTGGACATCCCATTGAGTTGGATACATGGGTGAGGGCATGGAAAACAGATATAAAATTTACACCAAGTTTAAATTTAAGAGAAAAAATTTATAAAATGCTATATAGATGGTATATGACACCTGAAAGGTTGCAAAAAATAACTAAAAATGGAAATGAAAGATGTTGGAAATGTGATGAAAAGGTGGGGTTATTTTTTCATATGTGGTGGACCTGTAAGATAGCAAGTAAATTTTAGAAGGAAGTACATGATGAAATTCAAAGAATTTATAATTTAAACTTTGAAATGAAGCCAGAGTTTTATTTGTTAAAATATACTAGGGCAACCAAGAGAAATAAGATGTCACCAGAAGACATTGTTATATTTGATAACTGCTGCAAGACTGACATATACACAATACTGGAAAGAAAGGAACTATGTTGATATAAAAGAATGGAAATTAAAAGTTCTGGATATGATAGAAGTAGAAAAGCTAACATTTTCACTGAAAAATAAGCCTATCCAGAACTTTGAAAGGGAATGGAGAGAAGTCTCGAATTGGATAAAGATATAGCATAAGAGAAGAAAAAAAAAGAATAAAGCAAGATTGTATGTAATATAAGGCAACTATATAATAAGGTAATGTAACAAAGTAGCAATGTAACAATGTAAGATGTAACAATGTAAGATTATCCTTTAAACAGAAACTATGTATGAATGGAATGCAGACTCAACTGGAAAAAAGAAAAAAAGCTTGGAAATGGGGAAGGGTTTTTTTTCATCTTAAACTTTAATAAAAATTATTTTTAAAAGGTGGAAAAATAGCAAATATCAAAATGTGTGTATCTGTCTGTGGGAAGGGGCTGAGGCATGGTGGAGTGATCACTTAGGGTCCAAACCAGGTCAGGGAAAGGAGAAGGAAAGGGGGTGGGTTGGCATGATAGCCGTCTCGCTCACCTATCTCCTTTGTTGGGTGTGTGCATTGGGAAGGATTTGTGGTGCTGAGAAACTGGGCTGTGAACTGTCTTTAGCTGGTCAGGCAGTGGATAGTAGTGTTGAAGGAGAACCAGAGGTGGGTTTTCAAAGGGCTGCATGGCCTGATTGGAGCTGCCAAGAGGGAAGGTTTCCCTAGAGGAGAAGCACTGCGTGTGTGTGTCCGTGCGCGTGCAAAGGTTGGAGAAACTGGGAAATAATCAAATCTGTGAAAGTCAAACCTGCAAATGTAGAGGACCAGCTGTAGCATTGTAACAGTTAGTTGTCATAAGATGGAGTCAACCTGAAGGCCCAGAACAACAGGAAAAAGTACTTGTGTACCTTCTGCTGGGAAGCCCCAATCTCATTGGTGAATTGTTCAACTATGGCCATTTCCACACTAGCCTGTTATAGTGCTATCATTACATTTTCAACATCCTATGGAATCCTTAGACCCCTCCCTAAACTGCAAACCCCAGGATTTCATGGGATGTTGAAAGTGAAATAATAACACTAGCTTAGCCAAGCCTAGCCTTCCTGGCTGCCTGACTGACCAACAATAGCACTATAACAGGCTACTGAGGAAATGGCCTATGTGTAAGGTAAAGGATCCCTAAGGGGAAGAAAGCTGGCTCAATCTCTTTTCCTCATTGCAGATACTTCTTGTAGATCCACTTTTAGTTGCTGTGTGCTTTCAAATAATTTCTGACTTATGGCAACCCTAAAGTGAACCTATCATGGGGTTTTCTGGCACTGAGAGAGTGTGATGTGCCCAAGGTCCTCCAGTGGGTTTCCATGACGCAGTGTGGAATTGAACCCTGGTCTCCAGAGTGGTAGTCTAACACTCAAACCAGTACACCATGTTGGCTCTCTCATTGTTAGTAGAATGGTTCAATTGATTAGGTTATTAATGTACTTATACAATTCCTGTGGACATTTTCTCCCTTTCATTTTCACCTGGCTATTTTAATCTATGTGGATATGGATATTCTTTCACTTTCTAAATGATGACCATTCTAGAAGATGAAAGCACAATATCAA
This sequence comes from Ctenosaura bakeri, assembly GCA_948474755.1. Classification (NCBI taxonomy): domain Eukaryota; kingdom Metazoa; phylum Chordata; class Lepidosauria; order Squamata; family Iguanidae; genus Ctenosaura; species Ctenosaura bakeri. Next base: position 261,888 of record CAOLHI010004081.1, on the reverse strand, counting down.
CTGCTGAAGTTCCAATACTTCAAAAGGAATGTGTGATGAAAATGTAGCATGTGTGTTCTACGTGGACACTAAATTGGCAGCAATGAAACGTGCATCCATGTATTATCAAAATGTACGTACATCTATCCTGTCTTTGGACCACTTCTGAGGATTAATGCATCACAAAAATAACATTAAATCAGATCCACCATGGCAGGATACATAAAATTAATCTGTTCCTTCTGGACTCAGGGTCCATGGTTGGAGTAGGCCCACTGAAGTCAATGCGGCAAGTAAGTGAGGACTAACGTCCCTCTGATTTCCCTGGGTCTACCTTAAGTTTGGCCAAGTCTTGATTCAAAACAATGAAATCCCTAGAGTACATCCTCCAGCCCTCTAAAAAGTTGTTATCTGTATTGAGTCATACAATGCTTTCATACAACTACTATTCTCTCACAGTATAACAAGACCCTCTTCCAGTCCAGTGTTCTGTTCACAGCCAACCAGCTGCCTATAGAAAGTTCACAAGCAGGATATGAGCACAATTGTATCTACTGTCTTAAGTTCACCAGCAACTGATACGAAGAGGCATATTGCCTTTAGTATTTTCTATAGCGATTGCCCAGGAGAGTTCCCAGTTGATTGGGCCATTTATTAACTAGATGAAACACATGCCCTACAACATTATTAATCAGTTTTACTCATTATACCCCATGTTCTGCAGTCGCTTACTGTCAGAACATGACAAGCCAATGCCAAGAACCACTAGCTGTGAAAACGCAGCAGTTTATTTTAATCTCAGCAACCTCCTCACATATGGGAAGCTGAAAATCTAGAAGACAATTATACATTAATCCTTCTCATACAGAGATTAATGAAAATTCATATTTTACAGGGTGACAGAATTCCCATCCTGCTGATCCTACAGTCATTACATATTCAGCTCTTCCCTATTAAACCCAATGGGACTCTGTGTGTCAAAAGGTTGATGGCTCAGTAGGCCATAAGACAAAATACAATTTATATGTATATGTATGATTAGTTAGGCTAAAGGCAATTTATCCTGTAAAAATAGATTGAATTGTAAAACAGTATACATGATTCTGAAGGATTAAGGAATAAGGAATTCTGTAAAGACTGACAAATTCAGTGTCAGAAAGGCACGGCTACGGAACAAAGGAAAAACCAGAAATGGTTAAAAGATACGGGTGCGTGTGTGTGTGTGTGTTGAGGAAATAATCAGCCCGTGTAAAGAACAATTATGAAACACAGCAATTAATGACAGCTCATTTTGATTATGCTTGAAAATGTGCCAACCAATTTAGCCTTATTCAGGTGTTACTTACCTAGTCTGAATCAACACAAAAAGAAAAGGGGTGCCTTGTCTTGCTGTCCTCTTCTACTTTCAATTTTCTCAATGGGTCACAATAAGACAGTGGAAGCTCTGAATGGAAGTTCCTGTTTGCACGGCAAGTCTTCACGCAAGCAAGAACTCTGGTTTTCCAATAATTTTCCCTGATTCCACTGATTTACCTTGATTTTGTTCCCACTTCAGATGTGTCATTTTCCATGTGAGAAAAATGATAATGAAAGGCATGAGGGTTACTTATTTTATTTATTTCATTGATATGCTACCTTTCTCCTAGAGTGCGACCCAAGGCAGGTCATAAAAGAAATCAGTTAAAATGTGACACAATTTTTTTTTTAAAAAAATCACATTTAAAACAGTAAACAATTCTTTAAAAAGCATTTACAATTTAAAAAATAAATAAAGCACACACTGCAGTAAGAAGCCTCACTGTGAGTGATTACATATTAAAAGCCTGCTTAAACAAAAAGATATTTGCCTGCCAGTGAAAGGAGAGCAGGAGAGGGCCAGCCTAGCCTTTTGTGGAAGGGTATTCCATGGACTGGGAGCAGTCACTAAAAAGGCTCTGTCCCATGTCCTCTCACCAAGTGAACCTGTGATGGTGGTGAGACCTAGAGAAAGTCCTCCCTTGTATATTTTAAGATTCTGGCAGGTTTGTGTAGGGAGATAGTAGTTTTTTATTAGTGATGGGACGAATCCAGAATTTTCTGAATCTGAATCCCTGGAAGGTTCTGAGAACCCATGAATCTCACAAATCTTGAATCTTTTGAATCCTCTTTTAAAAAAGAGTTTAAAAAACAAGGGAAAGAAGGATAATCTTGGGCAAGACACAGCCTTAGCAAAAGCCTAGGCAAAGGCAAACCTCCCTCTGAAGAAATGTGGCCAGGACAATTGTCGTAGTTTTGCCTCAGGATCTCCCCAGATTGAAAATGACACGAAGGCCCTTTCTGCACAGGCAGGAACATGTGGATTAATCCCACATTTTCTTACCTGTGTAAACAGGGCCACATACTACAGTAGAAAGATAATCCAGGTCAAAACTGGTTTTTCTTTGCATAGCTCCTTCTGGCATCCTGGGGTTTGTAGTTTGATGATGCACCAGCAGCACACTTTGGCAGAGAAGGCTGTGACACCTTGTAAAACTAGAAACCCCAGAATTGTGTCTGAAAGAGGTTTGCAAGAGAGCTAGGCAAAGGAATGTTTCTGCTGTTGTTGAAATCTCAAGCCTGTAGCTTCCAGTCAAGATCTGAACTTAAATTTTAAATGTTCAATTTAAATATCTTAGAATACAACCTCATATGTAATTTGTGAAATTGCTAGCAAAGACCACTGTTACTCCAAGGGAAAAATTCACCTACTTGCCATCTCCTCTTGTACATCTAGTCTCCCAAGTTTTCAGGCATCCCGGTCTCCAACAAACTATTTGGGTGACGGATACCAAAGATTTGGTTTGTCTATTTTGACACAGGGATAGGATTCGGATTCATGAATCTTGAATCCCTACCAAAGATTCGAGGATTTGGTTGGTCCATCCCTATCTTTTATATAGTCTAGGCCTAAGATGTATATGGCCTGTAGAGTAAGTTAGATACTGCCCTGTTCATGTGTTGATTCAAACCAAGTAATTAATATCAGAACAGAGCTCCTGCTATACACATTGGCTATGAAACTCCTAGGGAAGCTAGGCTGCCCTTCTCTGCCTGTTATCCTTCCACCAGCAGCCACACAGAGTTTTTTTATTCACACAGGCCTTTGGCAATTGACTAGCTGCTGTGCAAGGGACTTCTAATGAGTGTACTCTGTGCTAGCTTTACTGCTGTGCTTTTAATTAAGATCTGCTTTAACAGTACATCTTTTGTGATTTTACCTGTAATCTTTTGAGGTTAATCATGTTGTGAGCCACTTTGAGTCTCAGTTTTGGGAGAATTGGGGGACTTAAATAAAGAGGTACAAAATATTTCAATCCAAATACTTCAATGATTTCTGTGTGATAAACCTGAAGCTCAACCGATGGGGAGGCCTAAATATTTTCTAACTCAGTATCTGTTCCAATCACATACCAAGTAGGGGATGAGAGTTGTATTTAAACAACAAAGTATATAGGTTGGGGTTGGGGATGTTTGCTAAACCTGCCCTTCCCCTGTGGCATACTTCCCTGTCAACAGTGGCTCTTAGCAGTGGCGTAGCAACAGCTTTTGCTGCCCGTGGCCAGTCCCTGAGTTTGCCACCCCTCTCAGGGGAGGGAGGACCTATCCAAGAGACCAAATAAAAACCCCTTGATTGGCATTGGGTGATTGGGCTCTGGGCATGCGTGCGGTCTGCATGTGCTCAGAGGCATGCTGGCATTCCTATGGTGGTGAGCGGCCCCCTCCTCTCTCTCCCCCTCCCTCCCTCCCTCCCTTCCTCCTTGGAAGGTCTGCTGGTCTGGGCTCATCCACAGGCACAGAGGTGAGAGGGGAAGGCGGCCGCCTCTCCCCGCTTCCTCAGGGCTCCTAAATAGAAGACAATTTATGTACATCAGTTAATCATGTACAGTTAATCATGTACATCAGTTAATCATGTACATGATTAACTGATGTGACCATGTAGTATTGTTTTCTCTCTTTTTTCTTTTTCTGTCTATATTTAAGGACTTAGGAAGAAAGAATGAAATGCACAGATACAGGATGGGTGATACCTGGCTTGAAAACAGTACCTGTGAAAGGGATCTAGGAGTCTTAGTAGACCATGAGCTGTTCTAGAGTTCTTAGTAGACCAAGAATGTGATGTGTCAGCAAGAATTATTTATTTAAATTTTCAAATATTTATTTATTTATTAAAGTCTTCTGGAGACGGGGATTCAAATCCTCAATCAGACACTGGATGACCCTGGGCTAGTCACATTCTCTCAGCCTCAGAGGAAGGCAAAGGAAAAGGCAAACCCCCTCTGAACAAATCTTGGCAAAAAATCCCTGTGATTGGTTCACATTTGGGTTGACAAAAATCAGAAGTGACTTGAAGGCACACAGCAGCAAAGTGCTGCTGACAACAGGAGGTTCTTTCTAGCCACCATGTCTCTCCACTTTGAAAACTGACTTATGGTGACCTTAAGGCAACCCTATCATGAGGGTTTTCTTGGCAAGCTTTGTTGCTTTTCCCTTTCTTTGAGATTTCTATAGCTAAGTGAAGATTCAAAGCCTGGTATGTGTGTGCATGCCCAAACTGCAAATAGAGCAGTTTCAGTACCCACACACACCCCTGCCCCACTGCCACATCCCTATTGCTGCTGTCAGTGTCCAGCAGCAGGGCTTTGTGGACCTCTGTGAGGGCTCCGCGGACCCCAGAACTAGGTCAGGGGAAGTAATACTACCACTCTATTCTATTCTGCTTTGCTCAGCTGGAGTACTATGTCTCATACTGGGCACCATATTCAAGAAGGAAATTGACATGCTGGAAGAATTCCAGAGGAGGACAACCAAAATGATAGAAGTCCTGGAAACCATGAAGCCCTATGAGGAGCAGCTGAGGAAGTTGGGGATGTGATGTTTAGTCTGGAGAAGTAAAGGTTAAGAGGTAACATGATAGCCAAGTTTAATTAGAAAGCAATGCTGTAATCACTAAAAGGCAACATAGATTTCTCAGAAATAAGTCATGCCGGGCTAATCTTATCTCTTTTTATGATAGGGTTACAAGCTTGATAGATGAAGGGAATGCTGTCGATGTAGCATATCTTGACTTCAGTAAAGCCTTTGGAAAAGTTCCACATGACATTCTTGCAAAGAAGCTAGTAAAATGCGGGCTAGACAGGGCTGCTTGCTGTTAGGTGGATTGGTAATTGGTTGACCGACTGAACCCAAAGGGTGCTCACCAATGGCTGCTTTTTATCCTGGAGAGAAGTGACTAGTGGGGTGCCACAGGGTTCTGTTCTGGGCCCAGTGCTATTCAACATCTTCATCAGTGATTTGGATAAAGGAGTGGAGGGCATGCTGATCAAATTTGCAGATGATACCAAATTGGGAGAGGTTTCTAATACCCCAGTGGACAGGATCAAATTTCAAAACGATCTTGACAGATTGGAGAGCTGAGCCAAAGCTAACAAAATGAATTTCAACAGAGAGAAATGTAAAGTCCTACACTTAGGCAGAAAAAATGAAATGCCCGAATATAGGATGGGGGACGCATGGCTGGACAGCAGTACATGTGAAAGGGATCTAGGAGTCTTGGTAGATCACAAGCTGAACGTGAGTCAGCAGTGTGATGAGGCAGCCAAGAAAGCCAATGCGATTCTTGGGTGCATCAATAGGAGTATGGTGTCTAGATTGAGGGAGGTAATGGTACCACTCTATTCTGCATTAGTTAAGGCCTTGTTTGGAATACTGTGTCCAGTTCTGGGCACTTCAATTCAAGACGGATATCGACAAGCTGGAACTTGTCCAGAGGAGGGCGACCAAAATGGTGAAGGGCCTGGAAGCCATGCCCTAGGAGAAACAGCTTAGGGAGCTGGATAGGTTTAGTCTGCAGAAGAGAAGGTTAAGAGGGGACATGATAGCCATGTTTAAATATTTGAAGGGATGTCATGTCAAGAAGGGAGCAGGCTTGTTTTCTGCTGCTCCAGAGACTAGGACAAGGAGCAATGGATTCAAGCTGCAGGAAAGGAGATTCCATTTGAACCTAAGGAAGAACTTCCTCACGGTCAGAGCTGTCCGGCAGTGGAATATGCTGCCTCGGAGTGTGGTTGAGTCTCCCTCTTTGGAGGTTTTTAAGGAGAGGCTGGATGGCCATCTGTTGGGAATATGGGTGTTCCTGCATAGCAGGAGGTTGGACTCGATGGCCCCTGCGGTCTCTTCCAACTCTATGATTCTATAAATATTTGAAAGGGTATCATATGTAAGAAGGAGCAAGCTTCTTTTTAGCTGCTCCAGAGACTAGGACATGGACCAATGGCTTCAAACCACTGGACAAGAAATTCCATCTAAACATTAGGAAGAACTTTCTAACAGTAAGATCAACCCACTGCATCAGAGTGTGGTGGAATCTCTTTCTTTGGAAAGAAGTTTTAAAATGCAGGCTGGATGGCCATCTGTCTGCAATGCTTTGATAGTGTATTTCTGCATGGAAGAATGGGGTTGGACTAGATTGTCATTAGGTTCTCTTCCAATTCTTGGATTGTATGATTCTATGAAGCCACTTTGACAATCTTGCCTGGAAGGGCGTTCCACAATCCACGTCCTCACAGAAGGTATTGCTCCTAGTGCTGTAAGCCAGAGGAGAACCCATCCAGCAGCATTTTGGATGGGTCCTCAGGTGGATGGATATGTGGAGAGGGTATTCTAAGAAGATCAAAGTCCTGGGTCATTTTAGGGTATTCACAATAAACCTTGAGCCAGAAATATATTGGCAATCAGTCCAGTTCCTTTCAAGGAGGTATTCTACGATTTCTGGATGGTTTTCCACTTAGTACTACATCTGCTGCATTTTCAGCTACCCGCAGCATCTGAGTGGTCTTCAAGGACACCTTCATCTAGAGCACATTAGAGCAGTCTAATTGGAAGGTCTCATTAGATGTTTGTCCCAGTCCCACAGAGGCCAGAACTGGTGGGCCAAGCACAGCACAGGTTGCATGTAAAGGTGATGAACTTATCTAAACATATGCTGGTTCTGTATTTTATTACCTTTTAGTCTATTATAAGACAATAACTTACTACTATTAATTTAATTAATATAATATATGTCATTCTATTTTGTCTAACTTATATTATCCCATGACATTTTATGCATTGCATTGTATTCTATGTATTGTGCTTTTTTACATTTTATCATGTTTGCTGTTAATTGTTTGTTATGGTCAACTGACTCATCAATAAACTTTTAACTAACTAACTAACTAACTAACTAACTAACTAACTAACTAACTAACACAGCTGGCACCAAGACCACTGAAGGATGAAAGCATGCTGATCAAATTTGCAGATGATACCAAATTGGGAAGGGTTGCTAACACCCCAGAGGACAGGATCAAAATTCAAAATGATCTTAATAGATTGGAAAGCTGGGCCAAAGTTAACAAAATGAGTTTCAACAGAGTGAAATGTAAGGTCCTACACCTAGGCAGAAAAAATGAAATGCACAAATATAGGACTGGAGACACCTGGCTGGACAACAGTATGTGTGAAAGGGATCTAGGAGTCTTAATAGACCACAGGCTGAATATTAGTCAGCAGTGTGATGCAGCAGCTAAAAAAGCCAATGCGATTCTGGGCTGCATCAACAGGAGTATAGCATCGAGATCAAGGGAAGTAATAATATCACTTTATTCTGCTTTGATTAGACCTCACCTGGAATACTGTGTCCAGTTCTGGGCACCATAGTTCAAGAAGGATATTGACAAGCTGGAACACGTCCAGAGGAGGGCAACCAAAATGGTGAAGGATCTGGAAGCCATGCCCTATGAGGAGAGGCTTAGGGAGCTAAGTGTGTTTCGCCTGACAAAAAGAAGGTTAAGAGAAGACATGATAGCCATGTTTAAATATTTAAAGGGATTTCATGTTGAAGATGGAGCAAGCTTGTTTTCTGCTGCCCCAGAAACTAGGACATGGAGCAATGGATTCAAAGTATAGGAAAAGAGATTTCATCTAAATATCAGGAAGAACCTCCTGACAGTCAGAGTTGTCCAGCAGTGGAATATTCACCCTCTTTCTTTGGGTGTTTTTAAGCAGAGTCTGGATGGCCATTTGCTAGGGGTGCTTTGAATGTTTGTTCCTGCATGGCGGGGGTTTGGGTTTGATGGCCATTGTGGTCTCTTCCAACTCTATGTTTCTATCATTCTATGATTGTATTTTACTGTGTGGAAGTTTTTTTTTTTTTAAAAAAAAGGGAGCTGGGGAAGGGGAAAAGAAAGGTCCTGTTGGAATGGAGTATCCTGAAAAAGGGTGTGTGTGGCAAACACCTGAACTTAAGCACTCTGGGATCTGACATTTTCTAGCAGGTCCCATTTGTTAATCTATTGATTTAAAACACTATAATAGGTTATTTTCATTCCCTTGATTTAATGTTCCTTGTGCACAATCTTCATAGTGACTTCTACACTTAATTAGTAAAGAGGAAATTCCCATTTAAAAGCTGATGATACAAAAGGAGCTCAAGCTGTGGTTGATTTAAAGGGGAAACAAAACAGCACAAACTTGAGGCAGCCTATGGGTGAACACTTTGAGAAACCCCTCTCTCTGCATCTCTGCAAGTGAAAGAACAAATGGGCAAGCACAAAATGCTGCTGGACAGAGAAAGAGAAGGCAGCGCTTCAGGAGAAGGAGGTGCAGTCTTTCTAGAAAGGTCCATAGGGAAGCCCAGGCTGAGAGGAAGGGAGAAGAGACAGCGAGGGGAAAAGAGAAAGAGAAGTAGGCACTGCTTGGCTGCTTCTACACTCTTCTCCCAGGCAGGATGAATGCTGAATTCTGGGTGGCCATTCTGGTTAGTCACTCCCCAAAAAATGTCACCCAGGTCAACCTGCTCCTACCATCCCTCATTGCTCCGCCAGTAGCTGTTATCTCTCATGTTGGTGGGGTTGTATATCTGCTCTGGTCTCAACTTTAAAAGAGCTATCCAAAGTGCTGAACCTGTTCTGGGGTTAGCATTCAGCACTTTGAGTAGTTCGTTTTAAAGTCTGAGCTATAGCCACGAGCACTCCCTATATTCTCTCTCATTATGTCATTCTTCTTGAACCCAGCCAAAAGAAAACTGCAAAGAGGAAGCTAGTAATACTGATGTAAGCTACATATAATGAGTCAGAGGAGGATTCTGTATTCCCCACCTATGTGCCCCTTTTCCCTTTTAAGTGGAATTTCCATTCTGATAAGCCAGGACCAAATTTAAACACAGTCACTGTGTAATCACATCCTACGCAATTTCAGCTTCAAGCATGGTGTCCAATATGTTGTTGGCTTTTGCTCCGTGATTTTTCCAAGTATAGTGGATTTAGTTACACATATTTAACTGCTTATTCTTTAATAACAGGTTCTTATGATGTATTATTTGGCTTTGTACATTCTGGAAAAGAGACAAATTAAAGGCTAGAGTGAAGAATATAATGTTGCAATATAATAAGTGGCTGCAAATCACCGGACAATAAATATAAATAAAAGAATCTGACTATTTATTTTCCTAATGAGGAAACACAAATCACACTGTTCCAGAATCCCTTATTAAATTCCAGATGTACTTACATCAATTAGGTGCAATAAATCACTGTGGTGACACCAGAAAATCCTCCATTGTGAAATGACCTTAAAGGTTGTGTTCAAAGTTCATTTATTTGGAAGCAAGTTGCATTAGAATCAGTGAGACCGTCTTCCATTAAAAAATATACTACACTCAGACATACTTAATGGCTGACATGTAATTGTAGTAGATCTCTTAAACATGTTCCTCCTTATATTACCCTGGAGATGTGAGAAAACTGCTGCAGAATCACTGCTAATACAATTGGGATGATGTGAGAAGCTACAGAGTTTGAATGAATAACCTGTTCTTTGACATCTCCCTATGATAGTGTCAACAAGTGTTTGTTTTGGCCTTCTTGTAAGCCTCCTTGGGTCATATTTTGGGAGAACCGCAGGATGTATAATTAAATCACTAAATAAACAAACAATTCAGGAACAGGATTAATACTGCCATGAAGAGGAGGATAAGGGCTTGAAGAATTGGTATGTCTTATGCCAAAGTAACCTGGCCAGTGTGTATGCACTTTATCAATGGTGGTTCTCTATTTGTGCATGTGATTGTATATGTAGGTAATGGAGTCCTGAGATGCGCTTAGAAAGACACTGAACAGATCAGTTCTCTGAGAGCAGCTACGAATATGGTGAAATGTGTTTGTGTCCCCAAAAACAAAAGGGGGAAAAAGCAAAATAGCCAGTCAAGGAAAAACCCTTTATAAATAAGCAGAGATAGCTACGCACAGCTATGAAAGTGTGCCTAGCAGCAGAGAACACCATTAGCAGCACATGCACTAAGCCAGTGACAATCACCAACTGCAAGTTGTAATCTTCCAATATGGAGGCTCTTTATTCTTTGTTACAACATATATACAATATTTACAAAGTCCAGATGATGATCCAGCTTGCTTTTTCCAGCAAAGCCCCCAGCAGACATACTTCAGGCAACATGTGCAGTGTTGGCTGGGATTGTGCTATCTTTATACAGACACCTAGCCAATCCTGGCCAACCCTTGTATTGTCTGCAACTGGCACTCATCAACATGACTCAGCTCAAACTCAGGTTGAGTCACATTCCTTTCCACAGGTGCACTTAACAGCTAAAGCAACATGGCATTTACACTTACATCACAAAGTATTTTTCTTGAGGTTTAGTCCAACCTTTTCTGACATGCTGAACACTGAAAGATTGAAAACTGGATGGAGACATACATGGAACCCTGCTTTATCAAAGAATGAGGGGAATCTGCAGGAGACATGTGGGAAAATGGCAAATAGGGGAAGAATTTCAGAGCACGAAAAGTTACTTTTTGTACTACTGCCACAGAGTCAAGCCGGATGCGAGATCCTGGGACTTGTAACTCAAAAAAAAGAAGAAAAAAAGAAGTTATTTCTAGGTCTGAGGGATTCAGATAGCCCTACTTTCTTGCCACCACTTCTACCTCCATCCACTTACTTCTCTGTTCTAAAACTGTCTTCTAAAAAAAAATCCATAAAGAAAGCTTTCCAAATTTAAAAAACTTGTTTGTATATGATGATCAGTTTCTCCCTCACAAATCTCATCTCAGCCGAGTGATTTTGTTGTTATTATGTGCCTTCAAGGCCACCCTGACTTATGGTGACCCTGTTATAGGGTTTTTTTTGGCAAGATTTGTTCAGAGGAGGTTTGCCCCTACCATCCTGGGTAGACAAACATCACAAAAGGACACAAGTTTCCATTCTCTCAGCAGATGAGGTATGGGTGTTACTGTGGTTTATAGTCCAAGCCCAGGGCTTACTAAATATAATTTGATATAAAGAAATTGGCCATCCCAAACCATTCCTCTCCACATGATTGCGAGGGCCCCAGACAAGCACGCACATGGACACAGCTGAAATAGCTGAACAATACAAGATAAATCCAGGCAGGCCAGTAATTTGCCGGAATGCAGCTTCAGGAGACCTCCAGGCAAGTACAGTTTGATAACACATTATGTATGCACGCAGCGTACAAAACATTCCCTGCCCCAAGCAGGCAGCTTGACGAGCCGAATAGCCAACTGTCAAGCACTCCTCGTTTGCATACTGTCTGCGCTATTGGCAACTCTGTCATAATTCAATCATCTTAAGTACTGACCTTTAGGAGGCTTTGTCTCCAACCCGAAACCCATTGTTTTCCCCGGGAACGGACTAGCCTATAGGCACATTTTCCCCTATAAGAACCCCTGATTTTGAGCGCTTCTTCGGATCGCTCCTGGCTTCCATCCCGCCTTGCTGCCGCTCTGTTCTCCAAGCCTTCCCCTCAGCTTCCACATGCTGAGAATCTCCGCTCCAACTGACTTTTCTTCGAACTACCTGGGCTACAGGATCAGGTGTAGCATTTCCCCTGAAATATCCCTCTCAAAATCTTCTATTGAATCTCCTGCCTTTCTCTTCTTAGGTCTGTGTGAGTGATTGCATACGTGCGTGTTGGCCATCTTTTAATAAAGAAAACAATTATTATTTACTTCTGCTTGATTATTGACTCAGCCTGACCCCGTAAACATTGGGTCCAAGATCTCGCTAGGTTGCCCTGCCTGTTGCATTGCTGCAGCTTGTGCTCTTGCTAATTCCCATTCCCCATTATTTGAAATACATTGAGGTGTCCCTCACAGGACCCCAGAAATCAGGGTAACATGGGGAAGTGATGTGGAACATGAAAACAGAAAGTCCGAACATCAGAACAAATAAGGAAAAAAATTAGGATCTGTACCAGAAAGAAGTTTAAAGTATGTCCACTTTTACAAATTAAACTGCTCATCAAATTAAGCAGAGATTTTCCATTCTCTGCTACAGCACCTGAAAAACAGCAAAACTCAAGCCTGCATTTAATTGTGAGAGGAGGTTAATTATTTTTCAACACAATTTGAATTAGTGTTTATTTGAAGCCTGGAAAATGTGCTTTTTGTTTAAAGCTTCACAAAGTAGGATATATCTTAATAACTCTTTTGTGCAGAGTTGAAAACATGACGTTGAATGCATTTTGAAAGAGCACCCAAGAGAAATTATGCTGCATAGTTCCTAAAATGCAAATGAATTTGTGACTCACTTCCTGAATTGCTAAGGGTTGCTTTTCACATCTTCTTATATATTGACCAAGTACTGCAATTACCATTAAAGTTTTGCCATATGGCTTTCTTGGGGTGTGGTGTCAGTGAGATCTTGCATGAAGATCACTCCGAAGCTGCAAAAGTTTCCCCCTACTCTGAAAGGGAAAAAAGAAATAGGTTGTCTCTGTTGGAACAGTGAGAGAAGCCTCCTTGATGTGAAGGCAGGTGTGGGAGCAGGCAATGAGATTACTTTTTATGATACAGTCAATATGGAGGTAAAATATGGAGATAAAATGATGGAATTATGTTTTATAAATAGTATCAGAGCCTATTTAAGTATTCCGGCAGGTTTCTGAGGAAAAGAAGAATAGCAAGTCATATTTTTATATGTGGCTGAGACAGTATTTCTAGTCCTATTATTTTACTAACTCATCCTATATACACTCACCTGAGAGTACATTCCAATGAACTCATGGGACTTAGGCCCTTACCACACCGCACCTCAATAGTAGGTTGTTCTGTTTCAATCCCAACATTGCCATTTCTGTTATGGCATTGGGTTATGAACCCTCTCTACTGCACCCTTTTGGCTTAAGCAGATGAGTAGCATTATTGCCATTCGTGTTCCCACCGTATTATGGCTTCACTGGTGAGTCCTTTCCCTGCTTTTGCCCTGCTCCACAGCTCATGATTGGTTGGGGGCTTTTTTTTGCAAGACATACTAGCACAGCAATGTTGTAACATTATGACATGCCCTTATGCTATTATGTTTTTGTACTATAATGCTAAAAAATGTATTAAAAAAATAAAACATTTTGACTCAAATGAAAAACTTAAAACATGGAGAAGTGATAGATTCTGAACTTACCATGCCATGGAAGTAGCCTTGGGAGTGACCAGCTGGGCATGCCCACACCCCACCCACTCCTGGATCACCATGGACAGGAAGCACTATCAAACACTAATGAAGAACTGCACCCACTCAGCTGATGGAACTGTGGTGGGAAAGGAGGCCATTGCTGGATTTTTTCCAGTAATGGAAAAGCACTGATTAGCAATGGAAAGGGACAGAAAAGCTTCTGGTTAGGGATGACATCGTGCAATAGGATGGGTCCTGGACTGGGAACAATGGATGGCTTTGCTGAGATGACAATTTCCTGTGGCTTTAATCTCTGTAACACCAATGTTTATATATCTTACTAGGCTTAAAGGAGCTTATTTCTCTATACTGATATTTCTACCGTTGTTGATGATGTTTATTTATATCTGGTCTTCTCCTCACAAATTAGGACTCAAAGCAGCTTACAAATTAAAAGGTGAAATATAGTTAAATATGCAAAACATCTGTAGTAAAATGGAATTAAATTATCAACATTAAAAGCAATTTAAAACATACAATTAAAAAACTAGAGTACAATGTAGCGATGTCCTAGTCAATAAACATAGTCAAAGTTCAACATTAATAGTCAATACCATATCAAAATCTATTTAGGAACAGTTAAGCTTCAGCTAAAAAGAAACATAAATTTAACACTAATAAGTACAAGTGACATTTAATAATAAGTAGGGAATTTCAATGCATTTCACCCTCCTCCTTTCCCTCTCTCTCATACACACACGCCTATCCTCACTCACAATAAATATACAAACATAGGCTAGAATTTCCTCCTTGTGGTTGACTACACCAGCATGGCCAGTGGTAACAGGAGAGAAGTAAGAGAGTGGAGAAATAGGCTGCTCAGAGGTGACTGGTTTGTCTCTAACTTCCCTTATGATCCTTTTGCCACTGACTTCCCTTACAACACTGGAAAAGACACAGTACACCAGCAATATTTTGGCTATCAACTCCTCTCTTCCACTATGGTAATCTGGTTTGGAAAAAAGACTCTCAGAGGAGTCCATGTTGTCCTGAGACTTCCATCATTCTTCATTGCCTATGCTCACTCAACCTGGTGGGTAACATTTCAGAAGGACACATATTCATCACCTCTGGTGCAGACACAGGACGGAACAGGCTTGCAAGTGAACACAGATGAAAGTGACATAGATGCAAATAGACTAATCCAGCCTTATTCCTGCTTGCATTCCTTATGTGCAGGCTGGAGACACTGTCATGTGGCACTAGGTTGCAGGAATGTTCATCAATCTCACCATTGCAAAACTGGGAAATGTTGGGTTTCTGGACTTCAGTTCCTTCAGTGTTGAAGGAACAGTGGGAGTCACTATTGCTGATACAACAATGTTAGCATTGTCACTATTGTTAATACAATCAGAGTGTATGTTGTGCCCCATTTTGGAGAGAAAGAAGATAAAGTCATGATGAGGACAGAAATGAGAGTGTTTTTAGTAGCTGCTTCTAGCCTGTGGAATTATCCCTCATGGGAGGCTTGTTTGGCCCCTTCTCGGCTGTCTTTCCATTGGTAGACAGAGACCTTATTTTAACTAGGTGGCTAAGGTTGCTATCATGATGATCTCCTACAGTTCACAATTTATATTAGACCATTGGGATTATGAGAACTTTAGAATGCTTTGGAGCTGGGATGGAAAAGAGCAAACCAATGGGATGCTACTACCCTTTTTCAAACCATAGTCAGGAGATCAAGCAACAGTGTTATATTCCTACTCAATCATAGCCATACTAGATTTTGAATATGTTTTACCTCTCCTATAATGACCGGAGCACAGCAGAAGTCCACCGAAAACAGAATTTCTCAATTTGCTGGTGAAATGAATAGGTTTCTGTGCTTCTTCCCAATACTCCTTATATGCAAAGAATTAATAATTTTGTAAAAGATACATGTTTGCTCCAAGAC
The DNA here is from genome assembly GCA_948474755.1 of Ctenosaura bakeri. Taxonomy (NCBI): domain Eukaryota; kingdom Metazoa; phylum Chordata; class Lepidosauria; order Squamata; family Iguanidae; genus Ctenosaura; species Ctenosaura bakeri. The sequence goes on along the minus strand of CAOLHI010004081.1, from coordinate 246,470 downwards.
AGACATGTATGTAGTCTTCTTTATTGGACATTTGTATGCCTCTTAAGAACAGTTTTCTCAACGGGTCCTCCCGAGTCATGCTGCACGCCTAGGATCATAAATCACAAATGAATTTTAGCCATGAATTGTTTTTACCAAACTCTTAAAATGGAATCAGGGCATGCTTGCATATCATCTGGCATAGTTTTGACATTCTTAGCCAAAGATGAGGTTTGGGGCTAATTTTTTTCACTTGTTTATAGTCTGAGTACTTTAATAATTTGTATGAAACTGCATTAGCCCAAGACATTTTGCTGCCTGATGCAAAAAAACGAAGGTGCATTTCCTCCATTCCATCTACAAAAGCCAACTGAATTACTGTCAGCACAGTATCCTCCACTGTACCTGGAGATAGGAAGCTAATGCTGGGGCACAAGACAGGTTGCCAGAGCACATCTAACTCTGTCCAGTCCACACACTCCTCAGCATTTGCTGCCTGAGACAGCTGTCTCATTTGGCCTAATTGTGGGGCCAGCCATGGTATCAAATGATAGTTTCATAATTTGTCTCAGATCCATTTACTGCTCACACATTATAAAAATAAGAAAAGGCAAAAACAGAGAAAGATGAGTGTGGCCAAGACACCAAAGTGTGCATTTAAAGCAACCCAGGCAGTATCTTAAGCAATATTTTAATGAGTGCAACTGAAGCTATGCATTCTGCAAGGAGCATCCAGGGCTGAATTAAGGCCAGCTGCTGAGGCCCTCTGCCTATGTCAACTTCAAGAAGCTCCACAGTGTTATTTATTTAGTCATACAGGGCACTGAGGACATGTACAATATGTGCTTTCAGCAGTGACCAGTCAGGTTTCTGGGCAGGAAAAAAAGAATTCTTATGTATTCCTATGCCATTTGGCATCATAACCTAGTATTCAAAGATACATTCATGGAGCTTCAATTGTGGAGCAGAGGGGCCTCAAGCCCCTTCAAGACTAGCCATGGGGGAGTCTTAGCCCCCTTGAAAACATTGAGCAAAATTGGACCACCAAGAATCTTATGTCATTAAGCCTCCTTAGGAATTACTAAGGAGAAATGTACCAAATGCTGAAGTGCTGAAGAACTAAGAAGTATATTAAGTGCTATGGCGCTAAGAAATATTAAAGCAACAATTGTTGCTGAGCCCTCCTGGCTGCCCTGCTATCTATCACAAACACACCTACTTGGAAATAAGTTCTACTGAACACAGAAGACACTTTATACATTGTGATCATAAGAGTCTTCATCTATAAGGATGTTTTAGTGATAATTGATGGGAACAGTAATTTGCCCTCTCCCTGCAAGTACCTGCAGATATGTGTTGATATTCATTCCCCCCCACCATCTTGAAAACAGTTCTGGGGTCTCTGGATATACTGCCTCCAAATTGGGACATTGCATTCACCTGTCATGCTTTTAGAGGGCAAATCTGACTTCATACAAAGAGAGAAACAGCTTGTTTATAGTGAGATCCCAGTTGAAGGTTGATTTGAACTTTGGCTTGTAACTCATGTTTTGAAATTTCCAGATACAATACTTCTTATAAGAAAAGAAAAAGAAGTGAATCCATTGTCTAGAATTCTGTAAACATTGGCTCAAATGCTGTGACTCTACTTATGTAACGTGGGTGTCCCTCATAGACATCTGAAACTCCATGAAAGTTAATGGTTACCCTGTTCCAATCAGGGATGAGGAGTGCTTTCGGCATGTACACACAAGTCATCGACTTGGAAGAAAACAGCTGTATTTTGTCATTACTCCTCTCAAAATAATTAGTAATAACATTTTCTACCATGACTGTGTAAGTCTCTAGTAGACATCCAACTAGAACCAAAACCAGAAGTGATTATTTATTTGTTTGTTTGTTTGCTAGCTAAAATGTGTGCTTTTTCTGGAAGGTAATATCAGGGTGATGTGGTTGGTTCATCTTCAATTGAAATAACTAAAAAGACCCTTTCTCCCATTAAACTCATTGGATAAACATGGGGGAGCCATTATTTCTAAGCCTAACCTGCCTCATAAATGTAAAGGGATCTTGTCACACCTTGGAGACTAACTGAAAGATGTTGGTAGTGTAAGTTTTCATAGACTTAAGTATGTAGACTTATGCTACCAACTTCTTTCAGTTAGTGTTAAAATGTTTAGCAAAATCCTTTTGCATACTGATCCAGACTAACACGGGCATGTCTTTGAATTCTACTTCATAAAGTTGTTACTAGGGTAAAACAGATATATCCCACCTCAATCTTGTCCCCCCAAAACAAAAGCGGGGAAAGGCAAAAATAGCTAGTCAAGGAAAAACTCCTTATAGATTAGCAGATGCCCTTTCCACACGGGGGTTAAAAAACGGTGTAGAGCAACCTCTGAAGGAGGTTGTCTACACCGTAAAGTGGATTGGGACGGACTACTTTTGCGTAGTTCCACACCCCAATCCGCGCTAGGGTGACTGGAAGTGGCGGCACCGCATGCTTTTTAAAAACCACTTTTTATGTGGTTTTTAAAAGGCACGGGGCATACAGCCCTGTGCAGCTGCGTTGCAGTGCCCGGTGTGGATTTGCAGGCATGCATAAGGGTGTGCCTGCAGATCTGCTGGGGGCAGGATTTCCAGCTAGTGGGGTTCTCCGGTTGGTGGAGAGCCTCCGCCAGTCGTAAGCCGCCATTTTGGGCACTGCAGGATGCCGCGGGACGCCGACGAGTGTGGAGCAGCGAAAACAGGCTGCTCTACTGGCGACAGACTTACCCGGTTTAAGGTAAGCTCCGTTTCAGCATGCTTCCGGCCATTTCTTTGCCCATGTGTGAAGAGGGCCAGAGATAGCTACACACAGCTATGAAAGCATGCCTAGCAGCAGAGAACACCATTAGCAGCACAAGCACTAAGCCAGTAACACTCACCCACTCCAAGTTGCAATCTTCCACTATGGAGGCTCTTTAATCTTTGTTACAACATATATACAATATTTACAAAGTCAAGATGGCAATCCAGCATATCAAGCTGGCTCTCTCCGGCAGAGCCCCCAGCAGACACACACTTCAGACAATGTGTGCAGTGTTGACTGGGATTGTGCTACCTTTATACAGACACCTAGCCAATCCTGGCCAACCCTTGTATTGTCTGTACCTAGTGCTCATCAGCCTGACTCAGCACAAACTCAGGTTGAGTCACATTCCTTTCCCCAGGTACACTTAACAGTTAAAGCAACATGACCTTTACACTAACTTTAGAAAGTATTTTCTAGAGGTTTGGTCAAACCATTTCTGACAAATCTTCCTGAAAAAGGAGTGTGATATGGATGTCATAAACTAGTAATTGTCTTCTCAAAACTAGCTCATACATGCAAGACAATGAATTTCAATTAGCACAGGCCCTAGTGCCAATGATGATCCTTCTTTTAGGCAGAATAAGGCTGTCACTCAGATCCTTAAATGCAGCAACAATGTGTTGGAGGAGAGGGCTCTGCTTAATACAGCCTGCCTTGCACCCCAAAGTTTGGTGAGGACCTGAGAGAGAGCCTTCTCAGTAGCTGCTCCAAGAGTTATTGTACACTCTGTCAAGGTAGGCTTCTTTGGCCACTTCCTTGCTTTCCTTCCATCAGTAGATCAGGATCTTCTTATTTAAACTGGCTTTCAGTTTTCAATTTGGTTGAAATAGTGCAATGGTAGGCTTTGTATTCCAGATTATTTTAACTGTATTGTTTAATTTACAGTGAGAGCTGCTTTGGGTCCCCTATGGAAGAAAGGCAGGATATACATTAAATAAATCAATAAACCAGTCTGCTGCATTATAAATGGAGTGGAAAACACTGTCTGGGCATCAGTGGCAGAACTTGAACAGTGTGGAGGGGTGGGGGTGGGGCTATGATGTGAGGGGTGTGGCCACTGTGTGCGGGGGCATGGCTGCAGTGCATGGGGGCATGGCTATGAGCTGGGGCAAGCCCGGGGTGAATCACCCTCCCCATGTCCCTATGCAACTGCTGGGCATCAAAGTTGAATGAAGATTCAGCGTCTAGCCCAGTCAACTTTCATGTACAAAATGGGGATGAAGTACCATCTTATTCCCCACCTCAGCACACTGTCTGGGGTGAGCCCTGCCCCCCATTTTAAAACCTGAGTTATACAGTATAATTTCTTAAATACAGGTCTATTTGGCTAATTTTTCTTCTCAATATTTTTTTGTGAACTAAATACCTTTTTTTTTTTTTTTGGTACCACCAGATAATTATTGTGCAATTATTATTGAAGTTGGCGCTGCCACCTTTCCAGAAGGCAAGGTTTTCTTTTATTTTCTTCATTTGCGCACAAGTTACCAAAACTGGGTTTGTGTGAGTGCATTCTGAAGGAAGGAATTTGTTTCATGTAACAATCAACAGCTGTGGTTTTAATTTAGCACACATGGCAAACTCTGGCCTATGCTAGTAATAGATAGGAGAACATATTCTGTCATACATGTATATATAATACTTTTTTTTTAGTATGAGAATATCTCTTAGTATCTTCAATGTGTCTCCATCTCCCTGAAAGTACCTTTCTCACACTCTCAACAGCTAGGTGTGTGGTGGTGTCTCATTCAAATACTAACCAGGGCGGAGTCTGCTTAGCTTCCAAGATCAGACAGGATCTGATGCCTTAAGGGTGTACTCTTAACAGTACTATCAAAAACTAATGTCCAATGCTATACTAAATAGTTCACCTACAAAACAAATAAATCAAATAAACAAAAGGAAAAAGAAGGGGATGGGGGAAAGCAGAAGGGGTGGGGAACAGAACTGGGAAGGTAAACTCTGAGTAATAACTTTACATTCCTGTAAATATCTAGGTTAACTATGGCCCTTTTTGCACAGCATTTACCATGAGAAAGGGCCCCTGGAGCATTTCGCGACCGCGAGGAATGGTTCACATGACACACTCACAATCGAGAGATGCTTTAGGGCCTGGCAGGCGCCAATCATGCACTATTTCATTTTCGGCTGCAAGCCAAAAATGGTGCGCTATCGCTCATCGCTCTGGGGCCCACCACGCACTTGCCATGTGTGCAGAGCTCGAGAGATGCAGCACTCGAGCTCCTGCCCCAGTGCAGCCTGGGAAAATCCCAGGCTGCACTGCGGAAGGAAGAGGAGGGGCTCTCACACAAGCAGGCAGCAGCTGCAGAGCTGAAGGATCCCCACACCCCAGCTCTGCAAAAAGGTGAGTTTCAGGAAGGGCCTATGAAATTGTTCTAGGGATGTGGACTAATTGTTTCTATTTTTCCCCCAGCTTTCTCTCATCTGTTAAATGTCTCCCACCCCCCACTTTTATAGTCAAGTCTAAAGGATCTTTCCCTTTCCCATTCTATATACTGTATTACCAGAGAAACTTTTAGTTCTGACTATCATGGCTGCTCATAGAACATGTTTTGTCAAAAGACTTTCTCTATATTTCTTAACTGCCATGGAGATTCTACTCAAGCAAAGGAAGTGGGTGGTGGCAGTGAGAAATGGGAGTTTGCTTCTCCATCTCCTTCAAACACATATTTTTCATCTTGCACAAGAATTGAAGCAGAGGAGCTCTCTCCCAAGCCATCATGCAAGGCTTAGAGAACTCATCCATCAGAAAAATAAGCAAGAACTTAACAGAACACATTCAGGAAACTCCTGACTCTTCTCAGATACAACTAAGGGCAATGCCACCTAGTGACTAGAATGCATGATGACACTGTTAATCTGCAAGCAGCCATATATTCTTACTGAACCTGGGAGTGAGGCTGGGTATCCAAAGTTGAGCAAGTTTGTGCTACTGGGGCATACAGATTAGATTTGTATCCAAGCTACCAAATGTTTTCACAGAGCCTCATAAAGCCAGTTTAGTGCTGACCTTCCAGAATCAAGTACAGTCTTCCCTCCACATTTGCAGGTTTGACCTTCACAAATTTGATTATTCACAAGGTGCCCACTGGCTCACCCATTCTCCCCCTCTCATTTGCTTGTCTTTTGCCTGGGTGCACCATGCCTTCCCTCTTTGCACCTGGGCAAAAGGCAAGAGAATGGGAGGGAGAGAATGCGGGGGAGGCACATAGGCACCTTCTCCGTGTACAGGTCTGCCCTCTCCCATTCCTTTGCCTTTTGCCCAGGCATGTGGAAGGAAGGCCTGCGCACCCAGGGAAAAGGCAAAGGAATGGAGGTAGGGAAGGAATGTGTGTGCCTTCTCTGTGCTTAGGGCTGCCCCCACCCATTTGCTTGCCTTTTGTCTGGTCATGGAAAAGGAAAGCAGCGCACCCAGAAAAAGGCAAGACAGTGGGAGGGGTGAAGGAGGCGAGGCATGTGCATGTCTTGTCCATGCTCAGGGCTACCCCTCCCATTTGCTTGCCTTTTGCCCAGGTGCCTGGAAGGAAGGCACAGGCAACCAGGCAAAAGGGAAACGAATGGGAGGGGGAGCCCCAGAAGGGAACAGGAGGGGGAGTGCTCACTTGGGTGGGGAGGAGTTATGCATTTTTTTATGTCTATGCCCTGAACCCTCATGAAAGTTGAGGGGGTCCTTGTAAAGATGTCTTCATTCACATCCACAAACACACAACATATTTTGTGACTGGTCAGCTTGTTGGAATTAATTACTGCGGGAATGGTAGTTTGAACTAAATCTAATAGTCTTAACTAGAGGAGACCATTGAATCAACCGTAAACAATAAGCAAACACTTGTGTAAATCCTATTATTTAATGGCTCTGGGTCTATTTTAGTTGGGACTAGCAACTGGATTTAGGTTAATGTACATTCATATTTTGATCTTTCTAAGTTTGATCATGTTGACAGATGGTTATTCTATTAGTAAACAACTAATATATTACTTTAATATATTAATTTAATTGATATAATTTAATTTAATTTAATTTAATATATTGATTTCATTGATTTTTTTTTTACTTTCAGGTTTTTTTTTTTTTAATGAAGAAGAATACTAACATTATAAAGTACCAATACTATAAATTAAAAAAAAAATAACAATGGTGTGTGAATCCACTCATGGGGATCCCTGCATGCCTCAAGATTGGACCCATCCACTGACTCTCCCTGCTAAATAGTCATTGATTCTCTAATCTTCACTGACTGCAGTTGATGGTATGTTGTATCCATCAACATTTCACAGATGAAAATCAGGACACATGTAGCCAACCAACATCAGAGTGTGGTCAGACATCAAAAGGTATTGATGAAGAAGAAAACAGAAGCTGAGAGAGGCTGCAGCAGTTTGCTTTTGCCTGAGCCTACTAGGGAGGACAAGATTGTCTTCCTCCTGTCTTCTCATAGAATCAAAGAATCGTAGAAATGTAGAGTTGGAAGAGACCACAGGGGCCATCCAGTCCAACCCCTTGCCATGCAGAAACACCCTCAAAGCACTCCCAACAACAATTATCTTCCTACTGAGTCCATTGGATACAAACTACTTTTGCATTTTGAACTCAGTTTACAGCAAGTGAAGTAAGCCAAGTATAAAGGGGGAAAGTGGAAAGGGAGAGAAAAACTAGGACATTTTAAAGACAGATGAAAAAGTGAGATGATAGAGGATTAATCTGGACTGTTCCTGCCAAAATGGAAAAGTTGGAGGATATGCTATGTGCTTTTTTTAATTTATAGTTTTGGTACTTTATAGTGTTGGCACTCTTCTTCATCAAAAAAAAAAAAAAGAAAAGAAAAGAAAAAAAAGGGAAAAAATCAATTAAATCAATATATTAACACAATGGTTGGAGCAATGGCTGAAATATTTTTATTTACATAGAACTAAATCTGCTAGTTTTAACTAGAGCAGACCATTGAATTGAATCAACTGTAAATAATAAGCAAACACTTCTGGACCTGCCCCTACATGTCATGTAACCTGGGGGTGGAGAAAGAGGGTTTCCTTGAGGCTGGAAAGAAATTTTAAAAGCATCTGCATGGAAATTTGAAGCAAACTGTGTATTTCAAATGTATTTTTGTCACACAGAACACATTTCTAAATATTTTAATTCTAAAATATGCATTCCACATATAAATTGGTATACTTTTTGAACTGTTATCATTTGGAAAAGTGTGAAATCTGAAGAATAACTATGTTCCATTCATATTTTGAACTGGGAAATACAGCCCAGATCTTTGAAATGTAGATTAAAAGAGGTATTTAAATGTCTCTGTTAAAGAGGCATGTCCTCCATTGTAGTAGAAAGAAGTAACAGACCTAGGTATCATCCACATGCTGACTGAACTCCCAAACTATGAACAACTTCACCTGGGAGTTTTATGTATATGTTAAATTGCAGGAGGGGGAACTGACCCCACAGGCCAATGGCCCAGGGGTTGAGCAGGATCCCCCCAGTACCATCTTCTGAGTTTACCTCTCTAAGGAAGGAACCGGGCTGCCATAAAATAGTGCTCCAAGTTCCCAGCCCAGAAGGATACCGCAGTCTATGGTACTCAAAGCTGTTGAGAGGTCCAGTAGAACCAACAGAGACACACTGTGATTGTCCACTTCCTAAGGTAGGCGATCCACAAAGATGGACAAAGGCCATTTCCACACTAGATTGTTATAGTGCTATTATTCCACTTTCAACATCCTATGGAATCTTGGGGTTTGCAGTTTAGGGAGGGGCCTTTACCCCAGGATTCCATAGGATGTTGAAGGTAGAATAATAGCACTATAACAGTCTAGTGTGGAAATGGCCAAAGCTGTCACTGTCCCACCGCTATGCCTGACACTAGATTGAAATGGATTGAGACCATCCATCTCATCCAGAAACCCCTGGGGCTGGGTGGCCACCAAATACCCTAGTATCTTGCCCAAAAATGGAATGTTGGAAAACTAGGGATGCAACAAATCCAGAATTTTCTGAATCCAGATCCGAATCCCTGGGAGGTTCTGGGAATCCACGAATCTCACAAATCTCTTGAATCCTTTTTTAAACAAGAGTTTAAAAAGCAAGGGAAAGAAGGATAATCTTGGGCAAAACACAGCCTTAGCAAAAGCCTAGGCAAAGGCAAACCTCCCTCTGAAGAAATCTGGCCAAGACAATTGTCCTAGTTTTGCCTCAGGATCTCCCCAGATTGAAAATGACACGAAGGCCCTTTCTGCACAGGCAGGAACATGTGGATTAATCCCACATTTTCCTGCCTGTGTAAACAGGGCCACATACTACAGTAGAGAGATAGTCCAGGTCAAAACTGGGTTTTCTTTGCATAGCTCCTTCTGGTATCCTGGGGTTTGTAGTTTGATGACGCACCAGCACACTTTGGCAGAGAAGGCTGTGACACCTTGTAAAACTCCAAACCCCAGAATTGTGTCTGAAAGAGGTTTGCAAGAGAGCTATGCAAAGGAATGTTCCAGCTGTTGTTGAAATCTCAAGCCCGTAGCTTCCAGTCAAGATCTGAACTTAAATTTTAAATGTTCAGTTTAAATATCTTAGAATACAAGCCCAGATGTAATTTGTGAAATTGTTAGCAACTATTCCAAGGGAAAACCTCACCTACTTACTATCTTCCCTTGTACATGTGGTCTCCCAGGTTTTCAGGCGTCCTGGTCTCCAACAATCTATTTAGTTGGCAGATTTGAAAGATTTGGTTTGCCTATTTTGGCACAGGAGTTCAGATTTGGGAATCTCAAATCCTTACCCAGGCTTCGAGGATTCGAGGATTCGGTTGCCCCATCCCTATTGGAAACTGACCAGAACATGTTCAGCACGGTGAGATCCATAGAGACATACTGGGGAAATAATGATGGTTGGACTGTAGTTGTCCTGTGTGACTTTTCACAATACTGGAATTTTTCCCAATTATTTTTAAATTGGAATACTGGAACATAAAAAACAATAAAAGAGACTAGCGTTAGCAGCGGTAGTGGACTCCCTTGGACGTATGAGGCCCCACGTTCTATCTCCCCTGCTGACACAGAGCTTGCTTAGAGTGGTCATGTGTCTAAACCAGAAGAAACAACTGAATGACTCTTGGTGTGTTAAACAATAAGAAAGTCAGAACTAGACTGCTTTATGTTTATAAAATGACAACTTTCTTGTCTCTTCTCTCCTCAGATTTATTTTTACATTTCTTAAAAAAAAAAGAGAGAGAAAGAAATACTTAGTGGAATAACATTTCCCTTCTGCTTTGCGTGCAGCTGCTCTGGCTTCCTTTGTTGTTGCTATGTTGTCTATTTGGTGTCTGGTTTCTGGAGCATGTTGCCAAGCCAAGATTTTCAATTACTACTGCTGCTTGAGTGGTTTGCACTGCGAGTCAGGGTATGATATTTCAGGAATGAGTTTCAGATGAAGACTGTCATTATTACACATTTTCATCTGCGGTTTACTAAGCTTACCTCTCAAGACTTATTTTTACCTCATCAGGGTTCCTATCATCCCACTTCCATAGAATCCCACAATTCAGTTTTTGATAAAGGCATAATTCATACAGATGGGCTCATTTCTCTCAGGTCATAAACATGTGTCTTCTCCTGAGCCTCAGTTCCAGATTTTGCTGTATGGAGGCAATCACTCCATGTAACATTAAATAGGAGAAGGAAGAGACTTTCAAGCTCTTTATTGGTCCCTTCTGATCCTTTAGACAGCAGTTTAAAAGAGAATTATAGGACCTCCTCAGCTTTCGAAAAAGGTGTCAATTATCTATCAGCATCCAAGGGAGCTCAAAGGCTTCACCTAGTTGACTAAATGTGTATTCAAACTACAGATTCTAGGATTCTATGGGACAGAGCTATGTCAATTAAAGGAATATCACATCAATTATAGCAGTTTGATACCATTTCAACTGCCATAGCTCTGTATTATGGAATCCTGTGATCTGTAGTCTGATACTTGCAGTTCCCATAGTGTACAGTCTCCTATGTCCTTTGGCAGAGAATTTTAAGTACCTGACAAAACTGCAAATCCCAAACTTCCACAGCCAAGTTAGGTAAAAGCAATGATGTAGACTTGAGTCAATTGACTTGGACTCAAGTTGGACTTAAGTCACTTCTGTGACTCGACTTGGACTCAGCAATAAATGACACACTGACTCCACTTGACTCGAGACTTGGATATTTTTAGTGACTGACTTGCTGCCCTTGGTTCAGTAATATAACCTATTCATCCAGAACCTTTATGACTTTGAACAATGCTTCCATCACTTTTTTGCCTACTGGTCACATACTGTCTCAAGCCAAAGTGTGTGAGAATTTCTTGGAGGGGAACAGCAAATGGGTTAGGCAACAGACTTGAGGCAGGGTTGAGGTCTGTTCAGCAGTCTGTCCCTGTTGCACATCAGAGGAGCCTTCTAAAACTTTTCCTAAGAGCAGAAGGCAAGACTTGTCCCCAGAACACAGGGCATGCTTCTCAGGCCCTTTCTGCAACTCACCCATTTTCAGTGCTGGGGTGCGGTGCTCATGCAAGCAGCCTCCGGAGAGAGGCTCTCGCGTCTGGGGTCCTTTGGCTCTGCACGAGCTTCCTGCTCGTGCGAGAGCCCTGTCTCTTCCTTTCGCAGAGCAGCCTGGGACATTCCCAGGTTGCACTGAGACAGGAAGCGCGACCGGCCCAGCTCCACACACAAGGTAAGTGTGTGAGGGCCCCCAGATTGATGTGCGACTGTGCAGCATTTTTGGCTTCAAGCTGAAAATGAAAAAATGCGTGCGCGGTCTGTGTCAGGCCCTGGAATGTCGTGCAGATGTGAGTGCGTTGTGTGGACTGCTCCTCACATTTGTGCGATGCTCAAGGGGCCCTTTCACATTGGAAATACTGCGCGAAAAGGGCCCCAGAGGGGAACAGCAAATGTGTTAGGCATTGGGCTTGAGGAAGGAGGATCTTTCCTTCTAAAGCCTTCAAAGCTTCATTAATAGGGAGTAAGAAGGATCCTATTCCCCACTTTTGAAAAAGCCTTCAGCTTCAGAAATAGGAAGTAAGAAGGATCCTATTCCTCAGTTCCAAAGCCACAGTCTATTTTATGCCCATTGACACAAAAGCCTCCAGCTTCAGGAAGGGGGAGTAAGAAAGATCCTATTCCCCACTTCCAGAGCTGCAGGTGGCAAAATTGCAAATGTGGAGGGCCAACTCTACCTAAGCTGTTAAAACTGACTTTATTTGACTCTGTCCAGAAATTCTGGAATATAGGGCGGGGTATTAAGTTGATTCTCATACTTGAAACTTGTCTTGAAAGTATCTTGCAAGGACTTGAGACTCGACTTGAGACTTGGAGGTAGAGACTTGAGAGTTCTAGTAAAAGACTTATACACCCATGTTTTTCTCCACAGACAATTAATTGGTTATCAAAACTTTTGATCATTCACAAGTGTGAAACTGTTCAAAATAATTTGACATTAACTCTGGCTTGATATATGCGAGTCTTCATCTACATCAGTGGTTCCAGGCAAAACTTCTTTAAAGCTCTTCCATCCTGCATTCAAGTTATGGACTATTTTATTTAATTTGTATACCACCATTCACCCAGCAAGGAATACAAGGAGGCTTACAACAAATTAAAATCAAAGTATAGCTAAAGACTTATTCCTACAAAAATTAAAAAAAATCAAATAAACAATTCTATTAAAAGCACAGTTACAATAATTTAAAACACATTTAGAACATAGACAAAAACATCCCATTGAAAGACCTTCCTGCTGCAATGAGTGAAGAGCCAAAGATGCCTGAATAAAATAAATAACTCAGAGGTAAAAGCAAACAGTAGCGGAACAGCATCTTGGGTAGAGCATGAGGCCCTTGGGTAGAGAAGCCTTTCTTGTGTTCAAAATCACTAAACAGAAAAAGCTTTTTCAGTCCCCTAGTAATGGAACTCTGAAAATCTCATGGAAACAGACAGTCTTCTACTACTACAGAAATTCCACAGATAATTTAGAAGTACCTATGGAAGCATTTGCTATTCCTAGAGGGTGTTTCCATGCCTCCACTCTAACTCTCTGTTGTCTATAGGGAATACATGTTAAGCTGTATATTCACCTCACCATTGTATTGGTTTGTTCAGGCAAGAGACCACTGCTGCAGTACACTCTGACTAGTGTCCTTTCAAGATATGGTGCAAGGTTTCCCTCACTTTCCTGCACATAGCTTTTCAACACCTTTCGTAGTGGTTGTTAGTTTATATGCATGCTATCAGAACTGGGAATATTCTCTCCCCTTCTTTAATCCCTTCCTATCGGATGCACCCTACATCCTTCCACTCCCAACCAATATTTCTAACTTCCATAGCGGGGCTAACTTTTTCAGAGTCCTACACACACACACACACACACATTTTCACTTTTCAACATAGTGCTCTCGTTCTGAGAGTCCTTCTCTCATGTTTGTGCGGGGCATTTAGAAATATAAAGCACATATAACTCTGAGCACATTTTAAAGCAGTAATAGCTAAAATGTATTGTTTTTGTTGTGTGTCTTCAAGTCAACCCTGATTTATGGTGATCCTACTACATGATTTTTGTGGCAAGACTTATTGAGAAGGGGTTTGCCCTTGCCTTCATCTGAGGCTGAGAGAGTATGATTTTCCCCAAGATCACCAAGTGGATTTTCATTGCTGAGTGGGAATTTGAACTCAGAGTCCTTCTCGTCCAACAATTTTTTAAAAAATGCACAGATATGATTTACTGTATTTGCTGGTATATAAGACCCACTTTTTTTGCCAAAAAATACTGTTTGAAAATGGGGTGCATCTTATACACTGGTGTGCCTTATATGTTGGCAAATAGTATAAATGAAGTATAAATGAATTACGTCTTATATGCCAGCAAATATGGTAGTAGAAGGAGAAACAATGTCATCCATTGGTAAATGCATAAACTAAGGTACACAATTAGAGGAAATGCATTAAAACCTGGAGGAATTTCAGTGTGGGAAACGACAACGAAACCTGACAACCCAACAGAAAACAAAGATGAGAAGAAAATACAGAGAAATGCAATGAATTCAAGAATGAGAGATTTTAACATCTCCTGAAACACCTAGTTTCACCAAAGACCTTTTGAGAGCCAGACAGCAAGGGGCATATCACAGTAGAGATGTCACTGTTACTTAGCAACCATGCTCAACAACGGACATCCTATTATGATTAGCTTAGCTTTTTTCTTAAATGGCTTTTAATCCATTAAGTATCTTACTTGTTATACATGTTTTACAGGGATCTATAATATTTGGCATTCCCCACCAAGCTGCAGGAAGAGCAGGGAGGTTGCTTTGGGTGCTGCTGGACAGATTTGCTGCTCAGAAGGGAGACATGTGTCGCCCCTTCAAGTGGTTAACAGAGGACTCTTGCCGGTGGCCAGGAAGCTTGTGGTTTGGAAACCCACAGCTGAGTCACACAGGGCTCTTCCCTTCCAAGGGCATTTCCACCATTCCTCATGCAAATGTCCTGTTGTTGTTGTTGTTGTTGTTGTTGTTCAATGGCTTCTAGTTGTTCCCAACTTATGGCAATCCTAACGTAAACCTATCACAGGGTTTTCTCAGCAAGATTTGTTCGGAGGAGGTTTGCCTCTGCCTTTCTCTGAGGCTGAGAGAGTGTGACTTGTCCAAGGCCACCCAGTTTTTTTCCATGGCCACTTTGGTCACTGGAGTCCTAGTCTACACCATACTGCCCTATTCCTTATGTTTCTGAAGATATATCTGGGGATCTAGTGTGGTCTAAAAGCAGCCACAGAGCTTCTTTTTGTTTTGTTTTGTTTTGTTTTTTGACACCATGGTATTTTTGTGTGGGAATCTCTAAACAATAGAAAACATTATGAGTACTGGTTTTCACTTAATGAGATCTTGTTGATGTAGTCAGTTGACTAATCAATAAACGATGATGACGACGACGACGACTTAATGAGATCAAACAAACCTAACTGCAGCAGTTTGGGTATAATGGAGTTTTACCTGATTGATTTTACTTAGCAATGGCCATGGTGCCATAGTGCCAACCTTATGAATGAATGCCATTCTCAGAGATGTTCACTGCTTCCTAAAGCTGTGCTCTTTAAGGCCCAAACCTGAAGCTTCCCTGGAGCTTTGGGCTGACATGGTTTGGCTGTTCTTTGGATTTAGTTTGATGTCAGACTGTAATGCAGCTGTTTACTTAGTCTGTTGCTATTTGATCCTGATGTATGTTTTCCTTCCATTGGGAATGATTTCTGTTATTTTTTCTTTCTTTTTATTTTGGTTCCACTGTTGGATGCTGTCCTATTTTACTTTGATTTTGGAACTGTTTTGAGTTATCTCTGATGGAACTAAAGCTCCATATTCATTCTTACTGTTGTTGTAGTGTGCCTTCAAGTTGTTTCTGACTTATCGCAATCCTTATCACAGGGCATTCTGGGGCTGAGGGTGTGTGATGTGCCGAAAATCACCCAGTGGGTTTCTGTGACCAAGCGGGGAATCAAACCCTGGTCTTTAGGGTTGTAGTCCAAGGTCATTTCCACACTAAACTGTTATAGTGTTATAATTCCACTTTCAATATCCTATGGAATCCTGGGGTTTGCAGTTTAGGGTGGGAATCCTGCAAACCCCAGGATTCCATAGAATGTTGAAAGTGGAATTATAGCACTATAACTGTCTAGGGCAGAAATGGCACAAGTCTCAAACCACAACACCATACTGGCTTTCCATTTGTTTCTTGTACAATTAAATAAAAACTGAATAGGAGAAGCAGGTAGATTTAACTTTCTCTATATTATGCCTGGAGATAAAACTAGCTTATTCTACCTACCCATCCACAGGATTCTGGCCTTTTATACAGTTGAGAGTATAATCAAACTGGGTTATCTAGCTTTATACTTTCTCTTTATATCCTCTTGAAACTATTAGAAGTCCACATTAGGATATCAAGTGGGTGCCCTGTGAATGATATTCCAAGGCCTGGAAAACCTCAGGCAAAGCAATGTAGTTCAGGGGCAGAATACAAGTTTTCAGTGCAAAACTTCTCAAGTTTGATACATTCATCACCATAAAGTGCTTGGGAAAATCTTGCCTGTAACCGTGGAGAATTGTCAGTCAGTCAGTGTAGACGATATTAAGCTGAATGAACCAAGAGTATAATTCAATATAGGTCAGCTTTCAGTGTCCCCCACCCTACTGCCTGTGTTTCACCTTCATTGGACTTCCTTTAATTACAAGAGCTGGGATGTACAGACTGGGAAGTCTCCTCACAGAGTATTTAGTGCAAAGTGAGAATGCTGCTTTTCAGATCCTGGCAAATGCTGTTTTATGGCAACAACCCCCCCACCCATTCTGTGGTTATTTAAAACTAGGCCCTTTCTACACCTTATCTTTTTCCGGCGCTGGGGTGTGGAGAACAGCCTCTGGTGAGAGACTCTCATGTCCCTGCTGCTCCAGTTTCGCACGACCTACATGCTCGCGAGAGAGCCCTGCCTCTTCCTTCCAGAGTGCAGCCTGGGAGTTTCCCAGGTTGTGCTGGGGCAGGAAGCGCAACTGGCATGGTTCTGGAGGCTCCGTATGCCAGGTAAGTGAGCGCAGGGCCCAGGAGCAATGCACAATCACACACCATTTTCGGCTTCCAGCCGAAAATGGAAAGGTGCGCTATCAGCGCCTGCCGGCTCCTGTAGCATTGCACAATTGTGAGTGCGTCATGCAGATCACTCCTCACAATCGCGCGACACTCCAGGCGCCCTTTTGCATGGCAAATACCATATGGTAAGGGCCCTAGATATGGAAGACAATGAAAGAAACTCCTTTGTAAAAGAAATATGATTAGTACTTTCCAGAAATGTCTGTGGTTGGACATTTACTTCTTTGATGACCCTCAGACTGAATGCAAGGCTTGTTGGCTTCACACGGTCTTTGTCAACATTGTTTGTGTGGTTCTCGATAAGCAATTTTCTTCAGAATGACAAATTGGCCATATATGGGTGGCAGGGCCCCTGTTCCAGCTGTGGATAAGGTATTTTGAGGTTTTCTGACAGTCAGATCCCCATCCTTCTCATTGTTTTCTCTTTATCTTCAAAGTCCATCAGATTTCACTTGTAGTGGGTAAAACAGGTGTTCCTCATGCTTGTTGTTTTATGTATTCTTTGGCCGTATGTAAATCGGGAGATTGCCCCAAACTTCTTTGGTTTATAAACAAATTCACCAGCTATAGTTTTAATTTATTCCTCATGTTAATGGACTTACAGAACAACTTGTACTCCAGATTTTATATTTGTTCCAATATTTCTGATGTGGACCTGGCAAAGTTCCTTCTCCATTTTAGGTTGTTTTGGCCTATCCCCAAATAAAACTGAGAAGATTAGCAAAGCAATCTACTACTGCTGGCCATTTTATCACCAATTTTATCTCCACACCGCTGAAACGAAAAGAGATGAGATCATTATCACATCTGGGTATAGAGGATGCCACTAGAGGCTTTTTTTTTCTGTCCCTGGGTACAGCATGGGACATGCAACTCTGTAGTCTGAGCATATCTGGCAGTGTCCCCAAGACAGCTGTTCCTCATCCTGTAATGGTGACTTGGTGGGGGGTTGGAATCACTAGCTAGAAAGAGTAGCAGAAGCCAAACATTTCCCTGGACTAGGATAAAGTATAGTAGCATAGGAACTTGCTGAATACAAGAGATTGTTCTTCAGTTCAGTTGAAAGTTAAGGAGTTGTAGCAGGATAGGAACAGAACCAAAAATTAGTTGGCTCCACCTACTGCTGACTTTTGCTTCACCCTCCATAGATCCAACAGTGCTTATAAGCAACAGCTACCACTATCAAAGGAAGGGTGAAGTAGTGAAGGAGAATTTGGTCAAATATGTACCCTAGCACCTTGAGCATTTTTCTTAAAAGATCTACTATGAAGTTGTGATTTGTATACTATTACCGGAAAGGATAAATACTCAAAGACAATGACACCAGTGCAAATGAGTACATCCTATGACTCAGCAATTAGGGAGCTTTATACAGTTTGGATGTAAAGATCTGACTATTTTATCTTTGCAAGTGAGGATGAATATTTCCACAGGTTTC
Source organism: Ctenosaura bakeri (assembly GCA_948474755.1). NCBI lineage: Eukaryota > Metazoa > Chordata > Lepidosauria > Squamata > Iguanidae > Ctenosaura > Ctenosaura bakeri. The sequence continues at coordinate 228,532 of CAOLHI010004081.1, read as the reverse complement.
TTCCTGCCACAGATAAAATAAATATTCCTACACAGTTCTTGCCCAGTATACACACATCCTGAAATATTTTTGGAAAGTTGTTCTGCACAGAAATACTCACATTTTTTTATGTGTGAGAATCATGGCTTTTTGCACAAAAACCACTCTTTCTAGATAACCGTGTGTGGTTTTTCTGCAAAATGTTTGTGTCTTGTGCAAATTTTGCACAAAATCATCCACATTTTTTTTGTGAAGGATTGCCTTTTTTTTTTTTTTAGTGTTTATGAAAAATCCAGAAATCCTGCAGAAACAAATAGGCACATGGCTTATTTTTGTGCAATATTGTGCAATATTACTGGAAGACTCTTCCTTTCTCTCTGCCTCTGCTTACCTTTTGCTCTGTTGTTCTGTGTGATTGTTCCCTGATTCCATTTGCTTTCTGTCCCTATTTTGTCTGTGTGGTCCTTCTCCCTAGTGCTCTTTTGTCAGCTAGTACTTTCCTTCCTCAGAATTCTCCAACTCACTTATAGTCTTTTTGTCTTTATTTTTCTCTTTCCCTGTCCTTCTCCATCTTATCTCATTTTCTGTCCATCTCATTTCATCTTTAACATCTTCCACCACTGTTCTGACCTCCTCTGCCTCCTATCTGCTTCCTTCCTCTTATGCTTTCCTTCTTGACAAGTCTGGAAACATCTAGAGAACATGTCCCTGTTGGTCTTCCCATCTTTCCTCAGCTGACATCATTGTCCACAGCTGCTTGCTAGGCATCTATCCAGATGATGAATGTGTAGTACCTGCAAGTGCTATTAATTCTAGTTGCTACTGTTGGAACAGCCCATCCAGATCCCTGCTTTGACCAGAGGTGACTCCTGGTGGATGGGATTTCTAATTTTGCAAATGTGATCCTGAGATGAAGGACATAAATGTTCACCAGGGTGTTACTGCAGTTCCTAAGCCACACTTGGGGTGACCTCAGATATCATTTTGATATCAATAATTTGGCTCTCTTCCACCATCCCTCTCCACGTGTTTGCGAGGTCACCCGGACAAGCCCGCAGTCAGGCTCGGCCCATAATTGCTGCAATATTCCACACAATACAGGCAAGCCAGAACTAGCTGTCTCATCGCTTTAGGGGACCTCAAAGGCAAGTACTCTATTATGTATGCACACTGCAAAGAACTCCCTGCCCCCAGCAGGCAACTTGACAAGCTGGATACTCAAATGTCAAGCACTGCGCATCTGCATACTGGCTACTCTATTGTTAATTTGGACCTAACTTAGTCATGTTAAATTCTGACCTTTTCGAGGCTTTGTCTCCAGCCCTACACTCATTGTTTCTCCCCAAGTACGGAATAGCCTGTGGCTCCATTCCTCCATATAAAAACCCCTGACTTTGAGAGCTTCTTTGGATCACTCCGAACATCCATCCCACCTTGCTGTCACTTTGCTTGGCGAGCCTTCCCCTCAGTCCCACATACTGAGACTCCATACCAATGAACTCAATCTTCAGACTGCCCGGTCTTCAGGACAGATGTAGTATTGCCCAAACCAACAATCCCTCTTGAAAATTCCCTCTATCCCACTCCAACCTTTATTTTCTATAGTTATCTGTGTGAATGTGCTGCATACACTGTTTGTCTGTATTTTAATAAAGATCACAATTATTCTTAAACTCCGGTTTGCTCCTTGGCTTGGCCTGACCCCGTAGACATTGGGTAAAAGATTAAGCTGCGTTGCCCTGCCTCTCGCATTGCTCACTTGTGCTCTTTGGCTAATTTCCCCAACTTGTTTAACTGTGAGCACATTTAGGTGTCCTTCATGGAACCCCCAGTAAACAGGATAACAAGGGGAGGGGGAGGGACTGGGGCTCCACATCAGCCCCTTCAAACTCTCAGAGTTGCAGCACCTCCCACATCCATTAATTTTGTCACGGCACCACAGTACTAAAGTGAGAAATGAGCAGCACAGCAGCAATCTGTCCATTTGCCATGTGCTGCGAATGTATGCCTCTGTTGAAGGCTAAATCATCATACTACCTAGAGCAAAAAATGATGATAAAAAAATAGTATGTGCCCACACCACACTGATTTAAAACAAAGTTATAGGTAGAATAGACATTGTCTGCATTTTAGTGACCGGGGGGGGGATTTGGAGGTTTCTCCCAAGACATGACAGAGGGCTGCATGTCACCCACCTTTGGCAACATGTAGATGTGATCTTTTAGCCACACCATGGGAAGATGACACATAGACAGGGCCATTTTGCTTTTTTCCCCTTAACATAAGCTTCCAATTTGCTCTGGAAACTTTTTCTAAAAACACAGGAAGAAAAATGCAGTAGCAGTATATAATGGAGAAAGAGCAGAGTTGGAAGATTTCTGGTCTATGTCAGTTTTACATCTGTTCATTCATAAATCCATTCTGTCCCACTTCTGCCTCAATCTTTTTTAAAAAAACTGGTGCAAATGTTTATATAACTACATATTTTCTCACAAAATACAGAGTTCAAATGTGCACTGTGTGTGCATTTCTATATATGCTTTCCACTGGCATACATTTTAATGTGGAGTCTGGTACTTTTATTCAAGGAGGACATCATAAAATTTTTGAGAAGTCTGAAAACTGAAGGATAATTTGGTTCACTCTGTACTTTAATCTGGGAACCATGGATCAAGTAGGTTGTTTCTAAAGGAAGATCTCATCCTTAAAGAAGAAATATTGCTATTTAGAACAGAAAAAGGAAATGATTTTTTATGTGTCTGTACAAACTTCTCATTCCCATAATCCAACTTTTCCCGATCTAATCCACTCTAGATGTATTGGATACAATTGACAGCTAATGGGCATGTTGGCTGTGGGTGATAGGAGCTCTAGTCTGATATCTCCAGAAGGCACCAGATTGGAAAAGGCTGCTATAAGCTATTGTTTTAAAAAACAGAAAGTATGGAACAGATATCAATACAGGACAGAAATTTTGCTGCTGGGTGAAAACAGCCAATAACACTCCCCTTCCACAGGCAAAGAAAATTAAATTATTTGGAGACATGAAATAGAAAGCCCTATAAGAAACTCTTCCCCTCTCTGGTGGTAAGAAATACTGACACCCCCCCCCAACATTTTATAAAAGCTGAGATCTGGTTCTGAACATATGTCTCACTCTAACTAATGGTAGGGCTGGTGGCATACCAGTAGTTATCTGGCATTGTATGTAAATAGAATCTTTGTACCTCTTCATATCACAGGTAGTTAAGACCAAACAATATGTATTGCTTGTTGTCTGTCCTCATTATGGGAATCAGCTAGATAGGTCTTGATGTCCTCCAACAAGGTAACAGCTGGTTGAAGATGTTTACCTTCCACCCAACTAGCCAATGTCCTTAGTGCTTTACAAATAATGAAATAGTGACATTTTGTAGAGGTACTTGCTCCACCAAGATTCCAGAAGATATATTATCTCTTTAATGGAAGGCAAGGGTCAATCTACCATTAAAGTGTCATAGATTAATCCAAAGCCACTGAGAATTTAAATCAAAAATAATTACACTCTGTGGAAGACAGTAAATTACTCATGCTATAAGGTTAATTTTGAAATTCCTCTCCATAACTTAGGCCAGTTGAATTGCTAGCATTATTCTGTCACATATTTGCCAGCCTTCATGATTCACTAAGTTCATGTTAATTTAATACTATAGGAGCTTCGATGGAGAAAAGAACATTTTAATCACAATATACCTGATATCAGACCGTGTTCCTGGAAAACTGATGGTGATATTGCTGATGAAAGCCCATAATCTCCTCTAACCAGAACAGCAAACCAAAATTTACTTCAGATAGCATGGTTTATAACATTAGTTTTGCTTAATGTTTGAATGAGAAATAAATGTTAGAGCACTGTATTGCATAAATTCACCTGGAAATAGAGCTTAGCCTTGAGTCTATTAATTACTATGCAGTGGTTCCTTGGACGGTGGCCCAAGAGTTGTAAGGTAGAATAAAAATTCACCATTAAGAACAAAGAAGAGCTTTGACCTCAGAAGAAATATCTTCTTCCAGGTCCCATCTATCCCATCTATCTCCATGCAAAGACTGATGTCTCTTACCTCTCCTGGCCATAGAGGAAGATTGTGTGTGCAGTGGGGAAGAGGCTAGAAAGACTGTATTTCTTCTACCTATTCCAAACAACCACTTCTCTAATTTTGTATATATTCGCACTGTGCACAGAAAAGCACAGACCAGTAGGAACAACTGCATTTTGACACCACTATTTACATTTTCCCGCAGAGCTCAGAAAGTTATTTAGAATCATAGAATCATAGAGTTAGAAGAGACCACAGGGGTCATCCAGTCCAACCCACTGCTATGCAGGAACCCACATCAAAGCACTCCTGACAGATGGCCATCGAGCCTCTCCTTAAAAACCTCCAAAGAAGGTGTCTCTACTACACTCTGAGGCAGCATATTCCACTGCTGAACAGTTCTGACCATCAGTAAGTTCTTCCTGAGGTTTAAGAGGAATCTCTTTTCCTGTAGTTTGCGCCTTGTCCTAATCTCTGGAGCAGCAGGGGAAAAAAGCCCACTCTCTCCTCAACACAACATCCCTTCAAATATTTAAACATGGCTATCATGTCCCCTCTTAACCTTCTCTTCTGCAGACTAAACATGGCTAGCTCCCTAAGCCGCTCCTCATAGGGCATGGCTTGCAGACCTTCGCCATTTTGGTCACTCTCCTCTGGACATGCTCCAGCTTGTCAATATCCTTCTTGAAATGAGGTGCCCAGAACTGGACACAGTATTCCAGATGAGGTCTATCAAAGCAGAATAGAGTGGCACTATTACTTCCCTCAATCTAGACACCATACTCTTATTGATGCAACCAAGAATCGCGTTGGCTTTCTTGGCTGCTGCATCACCATGCCGATTTATGTTCAGCTTGTGGTCCACAAAGACTCCTAGATTTCTTTCACATGTAGTGTTATCCAGCCATGTGTCCCCCGTCCTATATTTGTGCCTTCCATTTTTTTCTGCCTAAATGTAGGACCTTATCTTTCTCTCTGTTGAAATTCAGTTTGTTAGCTTTGGCCCAGCTCTCCAATCTGTCAAGGTCATTTTGAATTTTGATCCTGTCCTCTGGCATATTAGCAACCCCTCCCAATTTGGTGCCATCTGCAAACTTGATCAGCATGCCCTCTATTCCTTCATTAAGTTATTGATGAACGTGTTGAATAGCACCGGGCCCAGAACAGAACCCTGTGGCACCTCACTAGTCATTTCTCTCCAAGAAGAAGAGAAACCATTGGTGAGCACCCTTTTAAGAATAATGAACATATTGACATACTGAAGCTGTCTATAGCTGACGTGCTCAAGCCATTTATAACTGAGCTAGAGATGGCTTCAGCATGCCAGTCTTCTTAAAAGCTTTCTACAGCCATTTTGCATCCATGGGTATAAAGAACATATCTGGCCACTGAGACGTTGGCTATTTCCACGCTACACTGTTAGAGTGCTATTATTCCACTTTCAACATCCTGTGGAATTCTGGGGTTTGTAGTTTACTGAGGCCAAAGAGCTCTCTGGTTGAGAATTCTAAATGTCCCTCCCTAAACTACAAACCTCAGGATTCCATAGGGTGTTAAACATGGAATAATAGTACTATAACAGTGTAGTGCAGAAATGGCCTTACACTTTATATATCTGGCCAAGTGGATTCTCGTTCACTCAAGCTTTTAATAAAAGTTGGTCTTTGCAGCTCCACAAGGTTCTTTGTTATTGACATGGCTGAATATAGATATCCTTCTGAAATCTGTTGGTGGGATTTTTATTACCTCAGATTGTAGCCTGTAGTCCTCATGTCTTTCTTTCAGTTCATGCAAATTAACTCAATGAGGTGCACATCTTTAAAATAATTTTGGAGTACAGGGTTGAGACTGGCAGCTGATATTGTAGGGTACAAGTGTTAGTGTTGGCAGCAAGCACAAATCTTAGCCACCGAATCTGCAGAGTTACTATGGTCCTGCCCTGCTCCATAACAGAGAGTGTTAGTGTCTCCGAAGAGTTTGCCACAAACATTTCATCTCAGATTAAAGAGGGATCAGGCTTGGTTTTATTTCATCTAGTCTGTTTTTGATAAAGCAGTGACTTGAAGCTAAACAATGGACAAGACTTTTAACAGTCAGCAGTATCTCATGTAATAGGACATTATCTTGTACCTGGAAAAATGTCATAACCCAGAAGTATCTGCAATGTCCCTGTAAATAGACACAAGTAGTGCATACTGTGTGCTCAGATCACAAGTGTAGGCTTTAAATGCCACAGGAGTTTACAATTGGATTTGTTGGAGGACAGTAGCAATTATTTGATTCTTTGACAAACCACAGACATGAAATGAACTTAGTGGTGCATGAATAGCTGGCAAGTTTTGGAGTGAAACATGAATACATGAGCTAAGACTTTTGAGGGACTCAGTGCCCATATCAAACATATAGGACTTTCCTGCCATCTTGTAATAAGCTGTCTCTTCTTTTGAAAGTTGTTTCAAATCAGAAAATAGAAGGAAAAATCCCATATGTTACATGAAGTTCTCCAATGTTTTACCTCATGAGGGAGATTTCACTCTGAAACAAGCCAATTGTTTATAAATAGCTTTTAAATAAATTTCATTCAGCACTGGATTTAGGGCTTTTTTCCTTGTAGATCTGATGCTGTTTTCTCACATCTTCATTATTGTCACAAACATGGTATAAATAGCACCTTTTTATTTGCTAAACTTAACAAAAACCAGTGGTCTTTTACCATTTTATCACTAGTTGTTTTTTCAAGATGATACATCAAAATTAAAAACTTGAACGCATTTACTAAGAAATAAGATATCATGCACAATGATACTATTTTTACGACAGCTAAAACTACTATCTGCATGCCTAAGTATTGTGAAACTGCATTCCTGAAATGTTAGTCCAATGTAGAAATGTTTACTGACCCAATAATCTCTAAGAAACATCCAGAGACTCTAGGCTAGGCCAAGCTTTATAACAGAGATTTTTAAAATCTGTAGCTAGCAAACTTGATCAAATATTGGTTTCCTGCTGCACTCCAGTGGAGGGCTTTTGCAACTGCTCAAACTATGTTAATGTGCAAGGTGAAACCAACAGCATCCAAACACAGCACTTTCTCTCTCTTTTTCAAGTCTTTCATTATTTTACTATTTCCAGCAATTTTTCAAGGAAGTACTTTTTAGTGTGAGGCATATAAACACTTCTGTCTATGAAGTTATGGACCCTTGCTGCCCAAATGTAGAAAATCATCACACACATTTTATGTTATAGAAAACTTGCAAGTACAGATTAATCGGGGAAGTTGATGTTTTTTGAAATTATTCTTGGATTTCTATTCACCTATTTATCTTCCCCAATCAATATTTGTTCTTTGTCTTGACATTTTCCTCAAATCACAAAATGGACCATGAGCACCAGCATTTGGTCAGTCTCAGAGTTTGGGAACATTCATTTTGAGGACACAATTCCCGGAATTTCCCTCTGGCAGTTGTAACAGCTTTTCTAAGCTCTGGTCATTTTATTGCATCATCTGAGCCTTTGGTTAGTGAGACAAAAGTATCTAACTTGTACAGTGTTCTTGCACTAACACACAATTTTTTTTTTTAGAATACCAGAAATCAGTTAAAGAATGATACATAGGCTTATATGAATATTGTTATTATTTTGCTGTTAACTGTCATCAAGTCTTACAGTGACCCTATGAATGAGAAACCTAGAAGTTACTGTATCATCAACCGCCCTGCCTCGGTCTTGCAAACTCAGGTCCGTGTCTTCCTTGACTGAGTCTCTCCATCTGTAATGCAGTCTTCTTTTCCTACTGCCTTACCAAGCATTATTGTCTTTTTTAATGAGTCAGGTCTTCTCATGAGATGTCCGAAATACAACAATTTCAGTTTAGTCATCTTGGTTTCTTGGGATTGTTCAAGATTGATTTGCTCTTGTTGCTGCTGTTGTTGTTATTGTGTGCCTTCAAGTCGTTTCTAATTAGGTTTGCCTTCAGGTCACATTATCATGGGATTTTCCGGGACTGAGAGTGTGCGATGTGTCCAAGGTTAGCCAGTAGGTTTCCATGGCTGAGCAGGAATCAAACCCTGGTTTCTAGGGTTGTAGTGCAACACTCAAACCACTACACAACTTTGGCTCTTTGATTTCTTCTAGTACCCATTTATTTATCTTTTTAGCAGTTTCCAGTATCTATAGAACTCTTCTCCAGCACCTCATTTCAAATGAGCTGATCTTCTTCTTGCCAGTGTTTTTCTGATGTTTGATTATAGTAAGGATAATTAATCTCATTGTCCCTTTAGTTTTGTTTTTATATTGATTTCTTCCACCTGTTTATAAAGGTTTAAGATAGCCTTATATTCTTATTGCCACATAGATATTTGTACACTACCTCAAAATATATGATGCCTCTTCATTTATTCCTGCAGAATATTCTGCTTCCCTGTCCCCTTACTTTGGCATAAATGGAAACCCTGGCATCTCTGCTTTTAGAAACTTTGGGCACAAATTGAATGCATACTTGAATGCAGACACCATCAATTACTTTTGCTATGTATGTTTTCTCACCCTAGTTTGGGAGCTCCTGAGCAGATTCCTTCTCACAGAGTTGGTGTGAGCAAGGTGCAGCCCTAAAGGCTTCAGTACAAATCCCCCAGGTCATTGTACACACCCCAGTTTCTGTAAACATTTTGAAGCATATTTTTTATTGTTGAGAAAACTTTGCCTCACCCTCTAAATGTCGCAGGGGCAGTTTTGGTTTGTCTTGGTGGGGAGGTACCAACATGTTTTCCACTGAGGATATGTTTTTCTTCTACCAGTAGAATTTCTGATATGCTGTCTGGTTAGGAAAAAAGCTTTTCCTGGACATAAAAGCGAAGGAACAATTAATTGACATTGGGTGCTGCAACCAGGATATTCTGGAGCTGGTTGGTGGACTGCCTTTGGCATCAGGTCCTTGCTGGCCTCTGCTCCCATGCAGTGCTGTTCCCTCCCTTCACCCCCAACAGGACTGGGACTGTTCTGCCTGCTGTGGAATTGCTAAGCAGCTAATTCTAAACAGCTGTTCCTCCCTTCTCAAGCCTCCCTGTAGAGTTGACCCCAAAGTGATACCACCAGAGGGGGCCACCTCTTTGGGTCACCACTTGGAGGTAACACAGTGGCAGGGCCACCAACCCTTCTTGGATGTTGTAAAGACCCTTGGGTGAGAATCAGGGTTCTGGAACAATATAATTCACAGTGAGATTGTGGGTTAACTCTTTTGGGAGATCACTTTATAATCCTTTGGGAAATCACTTTATAGGTGAGAGGTATGGACTAAAAGATCATTAGGTACCCATATGAGAGGTGTGCATCAGAGTAGATGTAGCAGAAGTTTCTGGGATGGTGGGGGGAATGTCTTGCTTATTGATCTCTCAACCCTCTTTTGGGACCTCCTTCAAAATTCAGGTTCCAATGTCAGCTTGCCCGCTGAACTATTGGTGTTCCTCCTGAATTCCAGTTTAGTCCATAATAAAACAAGTACTATCCATGGCCCTTTCCACACCTTACCTTGTTCCGGTGCTGGGGTGTGGGGATCACATGAGCAGCCTCTGCCGAGAGGCTCTCCCTTCCCTGCTGCTTCAGCTGTGCATGAGCTTCAAGCTCGTGCAGGGCATTTTCAAGCATGAAAAGGTGCGCGATTGGCCCCTGCTGGCCCCAAGAGCGTCGCGCGATTGTGAGTGTGTTGTGCAGATTGCTCTTCGTAATTGCACGACACTCCAGACCTCTTTTGCATGGAAAATGCCATGTGAAAAGGGCCCATGACTTGGTGTGGATAGAAGGGGTGACTTGATGTGTATCACAAAGAGCTGGGTGGATGAGCTTGGAGGAACTGATCTCTCCCAGGTTTATCCACCCTGATATTCAGTGCAGCACCAACCTAAGCTGGGGAGCCAGGGTGGGGAGGAACTGGAATTACTTGTCTTCCTCATGAGTAAATTTCCCTACCCAGGCATTGTTTTGAGGGTTGGTACTTGTGTTGGGCCAGAGGAACAGAACACTGCTATCTAGTGTACCACTGACTCTACTGCCCAGCAGTTTCCCTGTCTGAGCTGGCTGAAGTGGTTGTGTTGGGAAGCCCTAAGACAGTGATTCTGTGGGATTTCAGTGTACACATTGAGGCTGTCTTGATGGGTCTGGTACAGGACTTCATGGCTAGCATGACAACCATGAGGCTGTCTCAGCATGTTGTTGGTCCAACACATGCATATCCTGGATCTGGTTGTCACTGACAGGCTGATGAAGGAGAATCTAATTTTAGTGGGAAAGGGGAGTTCAACAATGCTGTTGTTATAGTCAGATCATTTCCTTCTGAAGTTTGGTTTCGTGCTAGCAGATCCTGGCTGGAGGAGTGCAGGATCTGTTAACATGATCTGCCCCCATAGACTTATGGAATCTGAAGGATTCCTGAATACTCTGGGTGATTTTCCCACTGACAGGGCTGGCACTTCTTTGTAGATCTTGCTTTGACTATGGAATGGAGAGATCATGAGGGCTATAGGTACAATAACTCTGAAGCACCCAATTGAGTGTTATGGACCCCACAATTAACCTTGATTTACAGAAGACCTGTGGGCAATAAAGCAGGCTAGTTGATGGCTAGAACGCAGGTGGCATAAAGTGAATGCAATCAGAAATCACTGTGCCTACTATGGAGGCCAAGAAATCGTATTACATCTCCAGGATTGCATCGTCAACCTCCCACCGCATAGGACTTTTCCAAGTGGTAAGGAGTCTTTGGGGTACAGACCCAGAGAGCTCAGGTATGCAACCTACAACTACCTGCTGTGGAAAATTTGCTAGGTATTTCAAGGAAAAAGTTGCTCACATCTGCTTACAACTTGACAGCACACTTGTTACAGATCCTAGCGAGGTGTCTAGCACACTATCTGGTCAGTTTTTATGAGATCAATTTAAATTCTTAAGGCCTGATGATATGGACAAGACGCTTGAAGCAGCTTTGTCTGGCACCTGTAAGCTTGACCCTTGCCCTTCTTGGCTGATAAAATCTAGCAGGGCTGGATTGACCAGGTGGTTCTAGAGGGTGGTAAATGCCTCATTAGGTCAGAGGGAGTTGCCCACTGCCTTGAAAGAGACAGTGGTGCTCCATCTCCTGAAAAGGACCTCCCTGGACTCAGAGGTATATGGAAACTATTGCCCTATTGCAAATGCTCCCCTTTTGGGCAAGGTGCTTGAATGTGTGGTGATTGGGCAACTTCAAGCATTCTTGGAGGAAACAAACAAATCTGGACAAATTTCAGTCTGGTTTCAAGCCAGCGTATGGCACTGAAATGGCCTTAGTTTTTCTGATTGGTGACCTACTCCAAGGAAAAGACAGGAGGAGTGCTTCCCCGTTGATCTTCCTGGATGTCTCAGCAGCTTTTGCTACCATTGGTCATGGTACCTTACTGGACTGGCTCTGTGGGATGGGAGAAGGAGGCAGTGTTCTAGAGGGGTTCCTCTCCTACCTGGAGGGCTGATTGCAGGCAATAGCTGCTGGGGGAGGTCATAAGGGGATTAAGAGTGGGATGCCATCAGTATGCTGATGATGCTCAGCTCTATTTTTCTTTGTCATCAGAATTAGCTGCACAGGTGCTGGATCAACGTCTGGATGCTGTAATAGGCTGGATGAGGGTCAAAAACCTGAAGCTGAAGCCTGATAAGACAGAGTCTCTGGCATAGTGGTTCTTGGGTCTGAGAACTGGGTAAATAGCCTGTTCTGGATGGTGTTGTATTCATGCTGAGGGAGCAAATATGTAGCTTAGGAGTGCTCTTACATCTATCCCTGTCACTGGAGGCCCAAGCGCACTCTGTGGTTGAGACTGCTTAATGCCAGCTTTGACTGGTGTACCAGCTATGGCCTTTTCCAGGTAGTGCTAACTTAGCTACAGCAGTCTTTGCATTGGTAGCCTCCTGACTAGACTATTGTAATGTACTCTACATGGGGTTGCCCTTGAAGAAGACTTGGAAGCTGAGCTAGAGCAAAATGCAGCAGCTTGACTACTGACTGAAATCTTTCTCTCTCTCTCTCTCTCACCTCCCAGCCCATAAGGGCTATTGAGGTGATAAACAAATTAAAACCAATTAAAATCATACGAAGATTTAAAACATTTAAAATACATTACAATACTTTTTTAAAACTCCTAACGGCAGTCCAAAAACAATCCTAGAATCCAGTTTTGAAACAATTAAAACAGCAATTACAAATGTTTAAAGCCATGTGATACAGCACTGTTTTGGCTGCTTGCTGGAAGCTTAAAAGCAATGGGGCCAGCCTAACCTCCTTTAGGTAGAGAGCTCCACACCATATAGAATTATCTCAGTGGGAGAAAACATGGTCTGTAAGAATGAAATGCACAGCCTCCTAGAGTACAAGACAGAATCCATATAAAATGCATAATAGATGGTACATGATGCCTGACAAATTATCTAAGATGTACAAAAATTACTATGATAAATGCTGGAAATAGAGTGCAGAAAAAGGCACTTTTTTTCATTGATGGTGGTCATGTGAAAAACTTAAAAAATATTGGGAATCTATTCATTTACAGATTGAGAAATTTCTTAAGATGAGGATACAAATGACACCAGAAATGTATATGTTAAGGTTAATTGATGATAAATTGGAAAAATGATACGGAAAAATAATATCTTATGTATCAATGCTGGCAAGGATTATCCAAGGATTATCCAAAAATGGAAACAAAACTTTCCCTACAAACGAACAAACAGAGAAACAAACTAACAAAATGAATTGTTGTTAAATGTAAGAGATATGGTCCAGATGGACAAGTTGACTTGTTTAATTAAAGTAGGAAGACTGGATAATTATGTTACTGAATGGGACAATGCATTTGAGTATATTCAAGATATTTGGGGAGATGAGGCGATAGCTGGTTTTAAGGACTAAAGACAGAAGGCATATAATGTAATATTTTTATTTTTTATATTTCGTGTAGCAGGCAGTATTTGCCTAATTTATTATATTAAATTATCTTCATGTTGGCTAAGTTAGAGTCTGTTGATAATAGATTGTGGAAGAGATACAGTGATTAAAAGAAAGCTATAACAGGGATTGTCAGGAGGAAGTCAATGTGTGTTAGAGGAAGAATGTTTGAATGCAAATTTACTATGCTTGTTGACCTTGTTTTTTTATTGTTGTTATTATGTGTGTTACAATTAAGTAACAATTATTAAAAAAAAGGAGGAGGAGGAGGAGGTGGAGGTGGAGGTGGAGGTGGAGGGAGGGAGGGTTGCCACCTCTGCCTCCAGCATCTGATGCCTAAGCTGGTCACCTCACTTAATATAATGGTAGAGAGTGCTCTGTTTCTTCATAACATCTCTGTCTTTCATAGTTCTCAGAGGCACATCAGATGCAAGGCTGGTATCTTGTTCAGCTGGGCTTACAATCTTAAAACTGCTGTGGAGTCATGTTTATGGTTGTTAATGACTGAATGTGACCCTCCAAACCCATCTTTTTAATGAGTTCCTCATTAATAACTTTTGCCATCTTGACCACAAACTGATGACACTTAGCCACACATTTCTTGGTTTTCTCCCAAGGTGTGCTGTTGCTTCCATTCTCTCTCTGGCTGCCTAGCTGAGGCAGTTAGTTGCTAGAGGGAAGGAGAGAATCATATAGTTTGTGGTTGGCTGATCCCCAGGCTTGATTTTGAACTAAAACATAGAAGGCATCTCACATGAAGCTCCGCTGTGGCTGGGTGTGTCTCCATAAGTGAGTTGACTAGTGGTGCATCCAAATATGACGTGAGTTCATGGTAGACCACCATGGAGTAAATGGGAGCAGATATTACAGAAAAGCAGCTGGCCTCAATGATAATATCAATCAACACTTGCTCTTGATTAAAGACAGATGTACAAACACAACACAACCCAGGACTTTTGCTTGGCAGGTCATTCCCCAAAATCCCAGTTTATCTTTCCGCATGCCTGCTGATGCGATCATAGGACCTTCCTAAAAAGTCAAAAGAACTTGTAGAGCTAAAGCTTGCACTTGCAGGTTTGTCTAGAGGGGACATATCATTAAAATGGTCACTTTGAAGAAGTCCAGCTTTTATTTAAAATAGTTTCAAGTGAGTTGAAAAATCTTTCTTGATTATAAAATCAACCAGCAGATGGCAGGATTGGCACAGAATACATACTTGATGTTCCAGCAACAAGAGAGGGCAAAATTCTGTAAGCATTACTGAAAGGATTAATCAGTAGCTGAAAAGATAAAATGCCAAGAATGGAAAAATTCTAAAAATGTCAGTAGGCATGTGTGTATGTGTGTGTCTGTGTTTTTAAAAAATTACATCCAGTGCATAATGGGGAATACAGGGAGAGGTAAGACAGAAGTATCATTGGGATTCCTGTTTATGACAGCTAAGAATAAGCCCTGGAAAAAGTTGAAGATTCCAGGATCAAGTTCATAGCTTCTGTAGATGAAAAGATCTCAGGTTTCAAGGATTAGAAAGAACTTTGCCCAGGTCCTTAGAGAGATGCAGCCTCTGGGAAATATATACATCCAAATGGTAGATGCTGGAGAAAGTTGCCAGGATAGGACTGTGGCTCTATGGTAGGAACAATTTTCATGAAGAATATATGTTTGAATTCTTAGCATCTTCACTGCAAGGGTCATTTTCCAGACTTCTTCAGAAGACCCTGAAGCAGATGCGGTGGTTTTGTTGGACTCCAATTGCTATAGGGCTCTACCAAGGTGGCCAATGGTCAGAAATGACAGAGGGTGCAGTCTACGGGCTTTCCACACTACACTGTTATAGTGCTATTATTCCACTTTCAACATCATATGGAATCTTGGGGTTTGCACTAGGGAGGGGTGTTTAGAATTCTCAGACAAAGAGTTCTTTGGCTTCTGTAAATGACAAACCCCAGAATTCCACAGGATGTTGAAAGTGGAATAATAGCACTGTAACAGTGTAATGTGGAAAGGCCCCTAGGTGTCCCTTAGGAGGTCTGGAAAGCTTATTCCTCACAGGACCAGCAGGTATCCCTTCCCAGGAGTAAGAGACATCCCCTATTTCAGGGTTGGAAAGCTTTTCCTTCTACATAGACAGATTAAGATGCCAAAAATCCTGTATTTTTGGATGTGAGCCCTTCATAAAGACAGAATTGTGTGCATGATGTAATTTATGCTCCCTGAAAATGTGGCATTGTATGTTCAAAAAACATGAAGTGCCCTGTTCTACTTTTCATGATTGGGAAAAGCAATTCAAGAAAAATTTGGGTATTTACAAGAAGATATTAACATGACCAAAATATTCATAGCAAAAAAGCCAGCTGACTTCACAGTCACTTTCCTGTGTTGAAAGATTTCTTTTTTTATTGATGGGCTTATGTTTTTTTAGTGATTTCCTCTGCAGATTCATTCTGGGTGTCCTTTTTGATTTGTTCTTCTTTCTTGTTCCTCCCCACCTAGTCTGTCTTTATTTGAGATTGTCTCCCATTTCTAAAGTAAGTTTTTGCCTCTAGTAACTTCCTTGACTCTACTCATTATCTGTCTCTAAGACTTGGGGATACTTCCAAGTCATAGATGAAGTCTCCTTCCAGGTCATAGATGAAGAAAGATATGTGACTACAGCAATCTCTAATAAGAGATGTATATTTTCTTCATAGAAAATACATATTGTTCCTGTGTTTCAAGAACTAATCCTCCACAGCAGTGCTTCTCAATGTCTCTGATGTATTGGATTAGCATTTTTCCCAGTGTGGCAGGGGCTAGTACTATATTTCTGCCAAACCATTTTATTAGCACAGTTTCCTGAAAACGTACTGTGAATCAGCAGCCAGTGGCTTATGGACTGGTACCAGCCCAGAGGCCACCCACTTTGAGTAGCACTGCTCTACAGCTCCTAAGAGATGTTTTTAGATGCCAAATTAGAGAACAGACTAGAGACTCTTTATTACTTTATTACAATGATTCCTCATTACTTTAAAATGATGTTTGAAAAATCACTACAGAGACTGTAATTTATGCCAAAACATGAAATGGGCTAACTTTTCCCTTCCCCAACACATCAAAACACCCAATGAGAATTGTGCTTTGTTTCTAAAGCTGACCTATCACTTAGACAGACTGGGCTGGTGGCTACAGATGGCAGATGGTAGGTGTGTATGGAGGGTGCAGTAGCCACTCTCCCCAGCGGCCTGTCTTGCATCATCTAAGCTAGTTTCCTTCCCTTAAATTTGGGTGAATATACTATCCCCTCTATTATGCAAAGTAAGATCTAACTGCTGTTCTGCAGGCACTGAAGAATAGAGGGGGTTCAGGAAGCAACAGGTTTCAGTAGGCCCTGCTGGGATGCTGCAATTGCTAGAAAAATACGGTGCGAAATTTGGATCCCATCCCAGGAACAAGGTGCAGTGTAAAGCTGATAAATAAATAAACCCTCAAAAAGTTGTTGGACTGTACATCCCATCAGCCCTGGACATCATAGCCAATGGTGAGGGAATTGGCTATGCTGGGAATTGCAGTCCAACAACATCTGGAAGGCCATATTTTACCTGCCCCTATTTTAAACACTGGAGGTGCCAAGCTGTGGGAATCTGGCTGTACAAGCCCCAAATCACAATTGTTTAATATGGCCAAGCAAGATTATGAGATCACATATTTAATGTTCTGGGCCAGGCTGTTGCAAGCTTTGATGGAATCACTACCAGAAGTACAGGCAGGCAGCTTGCCATCTTCCTCCAGAGCAGAAATCCCCTTTTGTCCGGATATGTTGTATCTTCTGTTACTCATGCCAGGCATTCAGCAAATAACTTAAATATTTCCTTCACAACTGGAAAAGAGACCATATCTCTTCTTGTGAGATGAAAAAATCATAGTTGTCAGTTATTGAGCTCTTAAAGGGGATCAAGATTGGCACATTTGCCATGCAGTGACTGTCTCACTACAGTTTGAGTTGTATAGGCCACCAAAGGTCAGAAAGCAGAATATTTTTACTTTATTTTTTTGGACCACATATGCCAAAATTCCCCAGCCAAAATTTTCCAAGCACTACCAAAAGTACATTTCCCAACCTGATGCCCTCCTTATATTTTGGATTTCAGTTGTTACTCCCAGAATTATGTAGCTCTCCAAAAAAGATTGCCCTATAATGAGATGACGAAATATGGTAAACCGGACTCTTGGAAAGAAGCAAACATTACTTTAATATTAAAGGAGGGAAAAGATTCGACAAATCCAAATAGTTATAGGCCGATATCGCTATTAAATATAGACTACAAAATCTTCACAAAAATACTTGCGAATAGATTAAAAATTATATTACAGGAAATGATCCATGAAGACCAGAGCGGATTCTTACCCAAGAGATATATTAGAGACAATATCCGGACGGTGATCAATATGTTGGAATTCTATGAAAAACATAACGAGAAAAAATGCATGATGGTCTTCGTGGACGCAGAAAAGGCTTTTGATAACGTGGATCATGAATTTCTTTTCAAACTGTTAAAAAAGCTTGAATGCGGCGAAGAGTTCATAACTTGGATAAAACAATTATATCTTGACTGTAGAGCCCAACTAGTAATAAACGGAGATAAGGCGGATCCGATAAATATAACGAAAGGTACTCGGCAAGGTTGCCCACTCTCCCCTTTATTATTCATTATGGTGCTTGAAGTTTTATTAAGGAAGATAAGAAGAGACGACATGATCAAGGGACCTAAAATAAAAGGAGATAACTACAAATTAAAGGCATATGCTGACGATTTGGTAGTATTTCTAGAAGATCCGGAATCGAGTATTTCAAAATTTTTAGAGATTTGCGAAGAATTTGGAAAAATTGCGGGGTTTAAAATTAATAAAGAGAAAACAAAGTTTATATCCAAAAATATGAGAAAGGAAGAAATAGAATTAATAGAAAAAAGAACGGGTATTAAAGAAGAGAAGAAGATTAATTATTTAGGAGTTATAATCTCTAAACAAAATAATGCATTATTTGAGAATAATTATGTCAAGAAATGGGGAGAGATTAGAAGAGAACTGCAAAATTGGTCAAAACTGAACCTTTCATTACTGGGTAGAATGGCATCAATTAAAATGATGGTTCTTCCAAAGATAAATTATTTATTTCAGAATCTCCCAATTATTACTAACTTTAAGTACTTTAAAGAATGGAGACAAGATTTATCGAAATTTATATGGGCGGCTAAAAAACCAAGAATTAAATGGAAAATATTAACAGATAGAAAAGAAAGAGGCAGCTGTAATGTTCCAGATCTAAGACTATACTTTTTTGCAAATGGAATGAATTGGATTAAGGATTGGTTGGAACTGAAGAATGAGAGAATTTTGAATCTTGAAGGCCCAAATTTGAAATTCGGATGGCATGGTTACCTTTGGTACCATAAAACAAAGGTTGATAAAGAATTCCTTAATCATTATATAAGGAAGCCATTATTCGGAATTTGGAGATATTGGAGAAAGAAAATATATTCGAAAATGCCATTGTGGATTTCACCCCAAGAGGCGCTGATGGGGAGATCGAACAAAAATCCAGAGGATGGCTCACATATAGAGACTTAATAATCATAGATACCAAAGGAAACCAAAGAATTAAGACTAGAGAAGAATTGATTGAAGAAGGTTGGGATTGTCAATGGTTCCTATACATGCAACTAAAAGAAAGATTTAAAATGGATTTAAAAATAGAAGGAATCGAGACAAACTCACAATTGAACGAATGGGAGAAAATAATATTTGAGAAAAGAGAACATTTAACATCACATCTCTATAGATACCTTCTAGATATGGAATTAAAAACAGAGAAAGTTAAAGAATCTATGATTGTTTGGGCGCAGAATATTGGTCATGTAATAAACTTAGAACATTGGGAAAAAAGCTGGGCTATTACACAAAAATTTACTCTAGCCCAGAATTTAAAAGAAAATTACATCAAAATGTTTCATAGATGGTATTTAGATCCATCGAAATTGGCAAATATATACAAATTAGAGAATAAAACATGTTGGAAATGTTCGCGAGATACTGGAACTTTCTATCATATGTGGTGGAAATGTCTAAAAGCAAAAGTTTACTGGAGAAACATTCACAGACTAATGATAGAAATCTTGAAAATAGAGATGCCTCTGACACCTGAAATATATCTCTTGAATATGCTGCATCAGATCGATAAGAAATACTCTAGATATGATTATATAATTCTGTATATGGTCTCAGCAGCCAGGATTGTGTATGCAAGATACTGGAAAAAAGAGGAAATACCGGATATAAAAGAATGGTTACAAAAAGTTTTAGAATGTATCATTTTAGAAGATCTTACACTTAATCTGCAAGATAAAAAACAGATAAAAAAAATGGAGAATCTGAGATCAATTAAGACAGTGATAAAAGGAAAATTGGATATAGAGAATGAATAGGGGAAGAATTGTGGAACAAGTGTATGTTGATTTGATTTGAATTGGATTTGTATTTTATATATATATTTGTATTATATATACGTAGTTGAAAGAAGCTGGTCTACATTGGAGTACATATGGTTATTGAGATCACGATAAGTTAGAAAAATAGAAGTTCTATTGAGAGGTGAGAGGAAGTTTTATGAGAATTGTACAGATTATATGAAATACACGATATGTAAGCTTGTTTTTATATTGTAAATTTAATAATTCAAAGGTGCATTGTGAATTAATAGATGTTGTTTAATAAAAATATTAAAAAAAAAACAAACAAACAAAAAAAAAAGATTGCCCTAGGCTATTGCTGTGTCATGTACTGGATGACCCAACATCCACGAACACATTCTGAAGTTTACAGTAGTGTTTGCTCAAGGATTAAGAGCGCAATCACAGCACCCTTCTGCAGAAGTTGCTGAAACTGATTAACAACCTACCTCTTTTATAGGTGATTAATACAAATTTAGGCACCCAAAGCATTCATTGGTTACTACATAAGACTGATGCCCATTGAATGCTTTCCCAAGCTAGTGCCTGGTTCTGTCTGTCTTGTCCTTGACCATTTTTGACCTGTTTCCATGCCTTCCCCCATTGTCTCTCTACCAATTTCTTCTTATAACAACCCAGCACCAGGCAGTGTTCACTTTCACTTTTCCCCACTCGCCCCCATCCATCAGTTACCAAGTAACAGCAAGTGATCTATAGGATACAGGGTAGCCGCAATTAGCACTGTTTAACATATGTGATATGTCCCAACCCTCAGCAATGGTTACATACTTTTGGAGCCACTTGTAAAGATTGCTAAATATACACATTCAAATAGACAATACTCATGCCCTCAAATGATTTCCCCCCTCCCTTTTTCTCCTAAACAACATGGCAGGGATGTGTTGCGACCTGACACCCTATCTGTTAGTGTGGGTCGTGTCAACAATCAAATATATTATTTTCAAGAGTTTTTCCGGATGAGAGTACCTATAAAGGGATTTTAAAAGAAGTCAAAAGGAAAAGTATAACAAATTTGTCCAGAACATTTTGAAACTATAGTTAACAGAAACTTAGCAAGAATATGCTAGTATTTAGGAAAGTTACTTTTTTGGACTACATATCCCAGAATCTCTCAGCCAGAATGACCACTGATTTATCTTCCATGCTTTAGAAGGCACACTGTAGATGAATATAAGTATCCTCAAGTCTGAGAGACAGGGAATGAATATGATTTGATACAAGGGAGCTTCCTATGATCCTGAAAGACCTTATCACCAGGTATGGATGGCAGACCTGGAAGATACTACTTTTTTGGACTAGAACTCTTAGAATCTCTCAGCCAGCATCGTCAATGACTTATCTTTTACACATACAAAATAGGTAGGGAAAATAATCTAATTCAATCAATGAGACAGAAGAAATGACAACAGCAACAACTTCTTACTTGCTTCTCCCTGTTACCCCAAATCATGGGTGACTCAAAGATCCACCCACAATTCCATGTGATAGAGGGGAATTAATTAGCTCAAAATTAGGAGGCCTGTGAGAGGGGGGTAACTTAATGAGATCTTTCCACCAATGTTTATGGGGTCGCGCAGGAGAGAACCAGCCAGAGATTTAAAGTAAACTAAAAATGGGTTTTACAAGGGGAATTGACTCATGCATATACACAAGATACAGTCACACATTCACACAAGAGCTAACTGAAGGGTAAAGGGAGGAAAAATTATGGATAGTGAGATTGAGGTTTTTGGGTTATAATTATCAATCCAGAAGGGTAGTGAAGAAGTAGTAGAGATGGCTTAGATTTGCATCCAAGGGCAATACACAGCTGAGAATCAAAATGGCAGAGAGCAACTGGTGAACTGCAAGCTAGTTGCTCAAAACTGGGGATTTGAGGGTATAGGTGTGAATCGCTCTCCCAACTGAGTGGACCATGGGAGTAGCAACATAAACAATGAGGTCCGAATGGTGTTAATGGTCTTAGTTTTTAGGTGACAAAGGGATAATGGCTGTTATAATAGCTCTGTATTGTGAAGAGGTTGGGAAGACAAAGCAGGGAAACATCCAGGTGTGAGGGAACAGGATTAAAACATCTTAGTTTGGTGGGAACTTCCCTTTTCTGCACAGAGATGTCCAGCTTCAGTGTAAGTCTATTTTCTCCAGAGTTGCCTTGTAATCTGCCTGACAATGACTTCAGTTGTGCCTAGAAGGGTGTGGGCTCACCTGCCTTGCAATCTTCACAGTCTGTAATTTTCCTTTCTCTAGCTTGGCCTTCCAGTCACCTCAGGTTCCATTTTATAGCAATGCAAATTAATGCAGTTGCCAATTAAATAATATTTGCCAATCAAACTATATCAACCTGGAAGGTGCATGGGGCCATAATATCCCTATGGACTAAGGTGGGCAATGGCAATGAATTGAGCACATACCATTTAAGAGAGCATATGAAACCAGTGCATATTAAGATAACCAATGCATACTTTAAAAACTATCTGGATAGGCCTGCCAGAAGAGACTAGTTTTTATTGCTCTTTTAAACTAAGAGAGTGTGTCCAGTTATTGAGAGGTGTATATATGGAATATTCGTTATGCTTAGGAAAGCAATTTGAAAATTATTTTATTTCAAGAGATCAAATGTCACCCTCCACATCATGATTTGGAAAAAATATATTGATCCCAAGTAAAGATGGCTGAGCTGCTTCATACATTACGTCATTCAGCTGCCATTCATTTGTTGATTCAATTCAGTTTATGAGGTGAGGAGATGGATTGAGGCAATGACTTGCATCCAGAGGTGAAATACATCGTGAGCAAAATGTGTGACTTGGCAAACCACTGGGCAAGCAAAGTGATCACATAATTAAAACAAGTAAACAAGCTGAGTGAATAAATCTAGTAAGGGAGTAAAATGAACAAGTAGAGCAAATAAAATGAAGGAGCAAAGTGAATAAACAAGTGAGGAAAGTTACAACGTCATCCTCAGTTCTGACACTTCAGTCCTGACTCCATTACACCACAGCTGGCAAAACTCTTGACAACATGTAATCCTCAGTCTATACTCAGTCTATACCTGGGAAATCTGGCCTGCAAGCTGAATGCAGCTATAAACCCTTGTTCTGCAGGCCTCAAGCTTCACAAGATTGGCTGGAAGTGTTTTTAAGGTGAGAGGGAGGATTCAAGATTGGCAGGCAGGTCATCATGAATTTTGTGTACTTGCATGAATGTGTTGTTGTGTGTGTGTCTTCACATTGCCTGTTGACTTATGGTGACCCCATGAATTTCACTGGATTTTCTTAGGGAGGGAATACTCAGAGGTGATTTTGCCTACAGCACTTGATATTTGTTGGTGGTTACCCATTCAAGCACCTCTGCTTAGCTCCCAGGATCAGAAGGGACCTCATACCTCTAGGGTATTTAGGCAGGCATGAATGTTTATGTAGACAGTAAAAACACAAAATGAACCAATGTGGTGTAGTGGTTGAACATTGGACTGTGACCCTGAGGTCCAGGGTTTGTTTCCCTGCTTGGCAGTGGAAACTCACCGGGTGACCTTGGGTGTGTCACACACACTCAACCCAAGAAAATCCATGATAGGTTTGCCTTAGGGTCGCCATAGGTTGGAAATGACTTGAAGGCGTACAACAACAAAAACACAAACTACAGTGAATTATAATACTACCCACTACAATTCGAAGTATAGACATGTTGAATCAAGAATGGAATGCTCTAAAAAGTGTATGGAAAGAGAGATGGGGAGAAATATCTCTTTTAGAACTGTAAATCATAAAATAGAGTTGTAAATTCATTTTATATATTATGTTATCTTTTCATAATCTTATTTCACTCACATTATTTCTTTCTACTTTTTCTTTTTCTTTTCCTTCTTTTTTTCTTTTCCTTTCCCTTTCCTTCCTCTTCCCCCCTTTTTATTCTTTTTCCCTCTTTTTTTTATTTCTTATATTGCTTATATTTATTCCTTCCTTTTTTTTTTGTTAAATCTAAGTTTAAGTAGATTCTTATATTAGATTTTCATAACAATACTGTAGGATAAGAAATAGTGAATATATAGAATAGGTCTTGGTTGGGGTATAATAGTTGTTAGGATAACATAACAATTGTTCTTCTAGGTTATATTAGTTATAGACAAACTAAAAATTATCTGATTATTGATCTATTTCATTTATATCTTTTTTGGGGGTATAATTGAATATTGAATAATGCTGTAATGCTGGATTCATACTGTTGGTTGATATTTCTTATGAAGTGTACAGCAACATATACATATGGATCTATTGTATACTGATTTATATCTGTTGTGCCGATTCATAATGAAGTCGAACTTAATAAATAAACATATTAAAAAAAATATAATACTACCCACTAAACTAGTTAACAATGTGGCTGCCATGAAGACAGTGACAAAATAATAAAGGAAGAATTATAAAATTGTTTAAAGCAGAAAGTGAATGTATCAGGGAAAGGGGAAAATAGACCAAACTCTGGGAAGTGAATACAACGAGGGCTATAAAACATGGATCTTTCTGATTGGCAGTTCCCCTAACACACAGGAGTCTTGATGGCCCTGATCCCTGGTGCCTGATCATTTGTGGGAGCAGCTCAACCTAACCTAGGCTTAGGGGGGCTCAGTCCCATTACCCCCCCACTACAGAGTTTATGCCAAGACTCCAAAAGACCCTTTATAGATATCAAGTGGCCTGAACACTGCCAAAACTCACCAAAATGTGGCAGATTTCTTTATTTCTCCCCATAGCCCAAAAAGGCGGCGGCGGCGGGGGGGGGGGAGAATTAAAAAAAAAACCCTCCAAAATAAATTAAGTCATTCTGGGTTTTTATTAGTTTTACTTCCATTTCATTTTAGACATGCGGGGAGTTTCAGTGCAGCCTGTCTGGGGAGTGTGTGAAAAACTGCCCCTCCCCATTGCAGTTGCTCACTCCTGCCATAGATGCTGTTATGGTGATCCTGAAGGTGTGAAAAATTTATTCTGTGAGGAAATATATCCTATGCCAGGGGGTGGGATCAGTTGCAAGTGACCTATTAGAGATGTCAGTCAGCCCCTTCCTTTTGAAACGTCCTGTTGAATGTGTACCTACCGTTTCATGGGGGAAAACCAAGACATGCACGTCTGAGCAACATCAGAGTATGGTCAAGATGGCAAAAGTTATGAATGAGGATGAACTCACAAATTAAGACAGCCTGCAGCAGTTATTTTTTGCCTGAGCCTGGAGGGAAAGGTAAGATTTTGCTCTTCTCTCCTCTGCTTCCTGCTGAATTAATTGAATGCAAACTACTTTTGTACTTTGAGCACAGTTTGCAGGAACTGAAGTCAGCTCCTGACAAAGGGGGAAAGTGAGAGGAGGAGAGAGAAACTGGGACACTTCAAAAGCAGCTAAAAAGTGGGATGACAGAATATTAATTGGGACTGTCCCTGTCAAACTGGGACACTTGAAGGTCATGTGAATGTTATGAGAATACAATATAGTTTTTGATGTGGCAGAATTTTATATGGAGTGAAACAGAAGTAGGCAACCAGATGGACCACTGTGAGCTCCTCCAATGATGAACACTAACTTGAGGGGCACACATTTCCTTACCATCAGTTCTTAAACCTCCCAGACAGGTGGAGAAGCTGGGGTGATGCTACCAGTATTAAGGCATGGTTATGGGCTTTTCCAAGACTCGTCTACACTGAGTAGGCTAAATAGGCCTCAGCTTGAATGAGAGGGAGGATGCTAAGAGAGAGAATCATGTGTTGTAGCCACAGAAACATTACTAGCTGCTTCAGAGATGAGCAGGAAGATGCCTCACCCCAAAACTAGAGATGACTGACAAGCATTTCTTCTTTTAACTCTTCAAAAGACCAAAGGATTCCTATTAGTTTCTGTAGGGTCCTCAACTCTACAATAGTGCTGGGCAGCTTGTGATCCTCCAGGAGTCAAACTGCAAGTCCCATTATCTTTTGCCATTGACTATGCTGGGTAGGGCTAATGGAAACAGCAGTCCAACTTCTGGAGGCCCACAAGTTTCTTGTCTCTGCGCCCTTCACCTTAAAAGCCCAGGTGGGATAACATGGCTGAGCAGGTGTGTAGTTGGCAAATACTTCATTTTTATTTAAAGCAGCAGCAGATGCCTTACCCCTCAATGTCTTGATTTTCAGCCCACAAGGACCAACCTGGGCCTTTTAGGAACCACTGCTGCCACGTGAAGTGACGCCTTCTGGTCCCAGGGGTAGCTCGTAGACACATTCACTGGTATCCCATATTGCTTACTTAATTGGACATATGTAATTAAGGGATGACTCCTGACTTGACTCCCCTAAAACAGCCAGCAGCCACATTGAGTAATGAAGGTCCATTCAGCTGCTCATCATGGCATATGAGGATAAAGTTTCCAACCCTCTCCTTTTAGTGGGGAAGATTGTGATGAGGAATTGTGACAGGAATCGTGCTTCTCATTGTCATAGCCCTACCTGCTGGAGAGAAGGGGCAGAAACATCCTCCTCTTGTGCCCAAACTAGCAGCTAAACAGACCTCCATTGTTCAGTGTGGCTGCTGCCTATTAAAGTACATTTAGAGGACATTTACGATTGTGATGATCATGGGTATTTAGTATTACTGAATATGGAACAATTATGGATCTGTGGGCTTTATCTCACAATCCAGGCAAATCTCAATTATAGAAAAATGATAGCATCTTTGTCTGGGACTTATCACATGATGTTGTTCTTCTTCTGTTGTTCTCTTGGTGGGAGATTATTTGGAAAGGTATTCTTTTACAAGAGAGATTGTTAACAGATTAATCTTTTGTAAAAGAAATGCTTTCCCAATGGTTGAGAAGGATGTTACTATCATGTTGTGATTGCAATTTACCTGCCTTGTGTGATAAAACCCTAGGTTACAAATCTGTATCTACAATACAGGATGTCAGCCACTGCTTTGGGAGATTGTTACATCCCAAATCCTCCAGCTGGCATGGGTAGTGATGACTGAGAGATTCTGGGAGCTTTAGTCCCCAAAGGTAACTTTCCCAATTTTTGTCCAGGCACAAAGATCAGGTGAGGAAGTGGATGCCACCCTCTGGAATGTATTTCAAAAGAACGTGACAGTGCAATATAATCTGTTTTCTTAGAGTTCTTACAGTTTGTTCTTTCTACATATTTTATGAGATGCAGCAGTGCTAATCATCCCAAGCAATGATGATTTATTGATACCCAGAAAGAGCAGAAAGTCCCATCAAAGGCTGGGAAGTCAGCCCAGCACAACACACCCTTCAATCTGGTGGTGGGATTATTGGACTCCCCTCTCCACAACAGATTTCTTGGAGTTATTTCAGCAGACTATAAAGTGTCAAACCTGGCACCATTGGATTTGATTTGCCCATTCTGCAAGTTGCAGTTGTAGTGTTTGGATTTTTGAGCCTACCACATGGTAATATGACCCACCCACGTTGCTTTTGTTTATAGCCAGTTTCACATAAAGTACTCAAAATATTTCATTCTTCATTAAGATTTCTGAACTGTTTTGTTCATGACTAGCTCATGCTGTTTTGGTGCCTGAGGCAATAGACAAGATGGCACCTACCCACCCTATACAAAAAAAGAGTTGGATTGAGAGTTGAATCTTATTTCAACTCTGGCAGAAAAATAATGTCCTCCAGCACACAGAAAGTAGCAATATAGTTTTGAGGCTGAACAAGAGGTTGTAAGACACACTCAATCCTGCTTTCAGGAGAAGGCAAAAGCAGATAGTTCAAATGGAATAGCCAGGAGACTATTACCACTGTCTCTTTGAATCTGCTGCCAGAGGCAGTTGCTTCACTCTGCCAAAGGCCCTGCCCAAAACTGCAAACCCCAGAATCCCATAGGATGTTGCAAGTGGAATCATAGTGCTATAACAGTCTAGTGCGGAAATGGTCTAGATCCTGACTTGTACTGAAGATCTTGCATGAAGAATCCATTTCCAAAGTACTAGGATCTTTTCTCCCAAGCTAACCAAGAAATTGTCATATTCAAATGTTCAAACAGAGCAGAATAAATAATAAAAATGTTAATAGAAACAACCTTTATACAGAGTCAGAGTACTGGCCCATCTAGTTCAGAACAGGCAGCACTGACTGGAAGTTTCTCTCTGGATACTCTTTTCAGAAGCTGGGAGTTGAAGCCGAGGCCTTTTGCATGCAAAGTATGTGTTCTGCCATGGGGTTCTCCTTTAATATATTTTCCATTTTGCTTTAACTGAGGGAAGTATGAGGGGGCATTCTTGTATTTCAAGGGGCTCAGGTAAAGGAAAAAAGGAGAATGACAATCAATTCCTTGGGAGTCTGTTGCTTTAGAACAGATTGCAGGAGTTGAATCAGTTGTTGTTTAAAATCTTTTTTGCAGGACGGGAAACTGAACAGGACCTTTTATGGACAGGGATTTGCTTTGCTTACACTAAAACAGCTGTCACATTCCACCTTAGATGTAATTGCATATCAGTGATTCTTGTGTTTAAGTCATTAAGGGCAAGCCCCACATGGTTTTGCAATTTGCTCTACTGGATCTCAATAACACTGAAATGAAGAAAGAACAACAGCAAAACAACAACAGCAATAAGAGCAACAGCAACAACAACAGCCAGCATATTATTCTGAACATACTCCATCTCAGCTGATTTTGGAAACTAGGCAGCTCAGGGCCTGATTCATACATGGATGAGGGCCTACCAGGGATTGCTAGGGAGGGCCGGGGGGAAAAATTGTGTCTGAAACCCTGTAGAGCTCTTGTGGCCAGTTAGAATTTACAGTTCGGGACTAGATAGGCCAATGGTTTGACTCAATATAAAGAGCTTCCTGTCCTACTAAAATTGTTCAATTGCTTTACCCCACTTAGGTTTTCAAAACAGGTACTTTGGTTCATTTTGGGATGTCAAGGAAGGAATGTAAAAACTGACCCTCACTATTTGTTGTTTGTATTGTAGAACACTAGCTAACTCAGTAAGGAAGGGAGAAAAATCTCCATTGTCTATGTCTTCTAGCAACTGGCCAGGTATTGAGAAGGACACTTAGGCCTTTTTCACATGGCATTCGCCATGCAAAAGGGCCTCTGGAGCGTTGCACAATTGCGAGGAGCGGTCCACATGATGTCCTCACAATTGCGTGGTGCTGCTAGGGCCATCAGGCGCCGATTGCGCACTATTTCATTTTCAGCTTGTAGCCAAAAATGGTGCGCGATTGCTTATCGTTCCAGGGCCCCGCATGCACTTACCAAATCTAGTTGGCTTTTTCATCAAACCCTCTGCCACAAGTGGGGTCTTTAAAAAGTCGGGAGAACCTCAATTAGCCTCAATTGTGTATTTCTTTTCTCAGCTCCTATGCAGGGAAAAGAAGAAATTTAGCACAGAAAACAAAAAACAGTTGAGGGAAAAGTTCTAAGCCTCCCTTCACTCGCGTGTGGTGGGCCTCATCCAGTTAATCTCCTGATATGTTTGCATTGCTGCTCATAGTTTAACCTTGAGTTTTGTAAAAATGCAGAGTTTTCAATGAAACAAAACAAACTGATGAAGCAAGCCATTTTTAAATACTCATAAATAGAAAATATGTTACAGTCTTTATATGTAGTCTGCATAATGAATATATCAGACACTAGTTATCTCAATTCACAAGACTGTGGTTGGCATGATAATGAAACACACACTGTCCCTTTGGGCAACAATTTCTGAACTCCCGTTACAGCTATCAGTTTTCCCCTTCCCATAAACTTGTACCATTCAGAATCTGTTTCCAAGACACGACTCTGTTTTTGCACTTTGCTCCAGATCTTAAAGTGACAGTTGATATCTGTCTCCTAATAACATCTGCTTTCAGTTTGCACATTGAAAAAGTATATATATATATGTGTGTGTGTGTGTGTGTGTGTATAAAATGGTGATCAGATCTAATTTTTTTCACACAACACAAAGTTAATTTAGAGTTTTGACTGAAACACATTACCTCATTTCATACATTCTTGATACTAGTTTTATGCACTAGGATATAGTGGTAAATTTGGAAGTGCAGGGCCACATCATGACAATTGCATTCAATACTGTCCACAAAGAGACTTAATGTAGGTGGTTGTGTTGAAGTAGGTGTTTTAATTTCTTTTTCTTTTTTTTTTAAAAAACATATTTTTAAAGAAATTTTAATATCTACCGAGAGCAGGTCTCTTGCAAAGTTAATGGTTCATGCTGATGCAATGACATGCCATTTACAAATACTTTGGATTACAATTGGGATAGCTCAAACCAACACATTGTTTTTGAGAAAATCCTTTCCCTCCGCAGCTACCACAGACACTACACCTAAACTCAGGGAAGCTTATGGGCTATGGCAGACGTTCTTGTTGTTTGTTGTTGTGTGCCTTCAAATTTTTTCCAACTTATAGCGATGAGAAGACAAATCTATCACAGGGTTGTCTTGCCAAAATCTGCTCAGACGGGGTTTGCCTTTGTCTTCTTCTGAGGCTGTGTGAGTGTGACTTGCCCAAAGTCACCCAGTTGGTTTCCATGACTGAACCCTAGTCTCCAAGGTCATAGTCCAACTCTCAAACCACTGGACCATGCTGGCTCTCAGATGCTTTTTATAATTCCTTAATCAAAAAGTCCTGGGGCGTTGATCCTGTGAGCCCTGGGTCCACTACACTATTGTTTGTTGATTAATACAGCGATATATGTGTTGCACATGGCCTAAATACCCCAAAGGCACCAGATCCCATCTGATCTTGGAAGCTAAGCAGGGCCAGTTCTGAGTAGTGCTTGGGTGGGAGTCTGCCAATGAATACCAGGTACTATAGACTATGTTTCAGAGGAAGGAATTGACAAAACCACCTCTGAGTATTCCTTGACCAAGAAAACCCTATGAAATTCATGGTCAACAATGGACATGAAGGTAGGTACACATATGTGTTATATGCTTGCCTCACATCTTTGCATATCCAACTTAAGTGCTTCTAGTGTTCTTTGTTGTTGTTACTTGCTGTCAAGTCACTTCTGACTTATGTTGACCCTACCTATATATGGAGACCTCCAAGACACCCTACTATTAACTGTTTTAAGATCTTGCAAACTCAGGGCAGTGTCTTCCTTGATTGAGTTTGTCAACCTGTAATAGGGTTTTCCTCTTTTCCAACTTTTAAAAATTTTTTTTCTTCTAATGAGTTATGTCATTTCATGATATGGCCATAGTCTGACAGCCTCAGTTGGATCATTTTGCTTCCTATGAAAAGTTCAAGTTTTCTTTGCTCTACAACCCATTGATTTGTCTTTTTGGCAGTCCATGTTGTCAGCAGAATTTTTCCCCAGCATCACATTTCAAATGAGTGGATTCTTTTCCTGTTAGCTTTCTTCAGTGTCCAGCTTTCACAACTATACACAGAAATTGGAAACACCATGGCATGAACAATCCTAACTTCAGTATTCAATGATATATCTTCACACTTGAGGATCTTGTCTATTTCCTTGATAGCTGTCTTTCCTAGTTGTATTCTGATTTCTTGACTACACTTTCCATTCTGATTTATGATTGAGCCAAGGAATGGAAAATCTTTTAATCTTTTTAATGTCTTCATAATCTGCTTTAAAGTTATGCAAATCATCTGTGGTCATTATTCTTGTTTTCTAGTATGCTTTATGAAAATATAATTTTGTGTTATATCTGAACTAGGAAACTGTGCTTTAATCTTTGTTTACTAACCAGGATACCAAGCCAAGACTGATTAGACCATGATTGTTATGTCTGATCCAGGCCAACGAGCTTAGATGACTTCAAAAGAATTTTGACTTTCTTCCTGCATAGCTACCTGCCAACCTACCTTAATATATTTGAAAGTACCCTTTAGTTCTGGCCAGCTCACTTTTATTTTGAGCAACTGAAAAAGATAGAAGCCAAAATGTTTTGCTAATATATTAATAAAGCTCTGTTTGTTAATCACTCCAATAAATATATATGAAACAATATATTTGAAAACCATAAAAAGTAAGCCACACATAGATACACATAGAGGGACACACATGTGACTGGCAGAACATACTCCATTAAAAAAAACCTACTTGTCAATCCTGCCATCTTATTTATGTGACTGAATGCTGAAGTACAGGTTCCAATCTCCATTATGTGGAGAAAACAATCATAGACATGTGCACGTGTTTCAGGATCACATGTCTGAAATCCTGACTAAGAAGCCTGAGCAACCACTGGATAATTATTTTAACCCAGAACACCACAGATGCTCAGATTTGTTTATTTGGAAAGCATGTGCCAACGATTTTTGACATAAGGGAGAATTTCTGGATTCACAGATTTAAGCCCTTAACGCCACATGGTCTCAGTATAGGGGATAATATGGAACACCCACATCCACTTGAAAATGTTAATAACAGAATGTTTTAAACTCCCACCAGGGATGCATGTCACTTTTACTTTGAACAACAGGAGAAAGGAGAAGCTGAAGCATTTTGCTAATATGTTTATAAAGTTTTATTTGTTAAACATTTGGCCCTTTTTGCACGGCATTTGCCATGCAAAAGGGTGCCTGGAGCGTCGTGCAATTGTGAGGAGCAATCTGCACGACGCACTCACAATCGCGTGATGCGCCAAGCTGCTCCCGCACTTTTTTATTTTCAGCTTTCAGCCAAAAATGGTGCGTGATTGCGCATTGCTCCAGGGCCCCATGCACACTTGCTGTGCGTGCAGAGCCTCCAGAGCCATGGTGGTCGCACTTCCTGCCCCAGTGCAGCCTGGGAAAGTCCCAGGCTGCACTGTGGAAGGAAGAGGCAGGGCTCTTGCACTGCCTGCTTGGGAGCAGTCAGCTTGTGCAGAGCTGAAGCAGCAGGGACACGAGAGCCTCTCGCTGGAAGATGCTTGTGTGATCCCCGCATCCCAGCTCCATGAAAAGGTGCATTGCGGAAAGGGCCATTTGTGTGTCCCTGTATGTGTATTGTAACTATTTGAAAAAAAGAAGGATTATATCAAAATGTTGTAATGTTAAGTGCTTTCGTTCAAGCCTGCAGCCAGTCAGCCATGCCTTTTTAGAATAGTCTTATTCTATCCTGCTTTCCCCTTAGTGTTTGTCCCCCCTGCCCCAGCAACTCTCTGATTAAGAATTTTGTGCTCACTGAGCATGCTGAGTCCCCACAGAGCTGCTTTGGATTGCATCTCTTTGATTCCATGCTCCCCCTGCCCCCCCCCGCCAAACTAAATTTTTGTACTTTTGCAACTTGAGGTTCTAGCAACCCTGCTGTAACTTAGCCACTGTGGGTATTGTTTTAGACACACAAAGAGACACAACTTTAATGTTACACAATCATTGGTTTTAACAAAGAAAAAAATCTAAATAGCTTTCCCTAGGGTCTTTGTACTCAGGACTAAAGAGAACATAGTGTAGATTATCCTCTATTTCATCAACCTAACAAAAACAGAAATGTCACTTGGCAGGGACTTGATAATATTGACCCTATTACCAAACAGAGTAGAGTCAGCATGGTGCAATAGTTTGAGCATTAGACTACAACTCTGGAGACCAGGGTTTGATTCCCAGGATAACCATGAAAATCCAGTGAGTGACCTTGGGCAATTCACACTCTCTCAGCTTCAGAGGAAGGCAAAAGTAAATCCCCTCTGAACAACTCTTGCCAAGAAAACCTTGTGATATGTTTGCCTTAGGGTCTCCATAAGTTGGAAATGACTTGAAGGCACACAACAACAAAACAAAACAAACAGAAGACATAGCCTATCATTTCAAGGCTGTGAAAGTACATTGAAGTCATGGAAGATATAATAGATTCTAAAGATACTCATAATCTGACCAAGATCACCCTTAATCAAAGAATGGGCTTTTAATGGGCTTCTACAAAGAATGGGCTTCTACAAAGAATGGATATATGTGTGAGTTTGAACTTCAATAGCCCTCCAGTTTGTCTGGCTGGGGGAAGGAGCTTCGCTTTAGCTGCAGTTATCCTGGCTTTAATCAGGTTCCAGTTCAATAGTGCAGGGGGAACTCATAGCTGGAATATAAAATTCAACAATAGCCAAACTGGATTGAAACATGTTGCCCTTAAAGACTTCTACAAACCATAACTTTCTGAGACTGTGGTCATCTACCCTCAGAAGTCTAAACCAAAAATTCAACAGATTAAATAAAATGGAATAATTCAGGAATGAATGAACCTTGACTGGGAAGGAAGCTTCTGGCTGGGAAGGAAGTTGACCCTACTTTTGTCCTTAACACAGAAGAAGAACAGGAAGAAGTTGTTTTGAACCTGCTCAGGATTTTTTTTTCTTTTTGATATTACAGATTCATCAAATTTTTGGCCTATATAAAAGCACTTGGGCTGCCATCTTTGTCCTCAAGGCCTTTGTCACCAGGGGGAACCAAATTCCTTACCTCTTTCTGTTGAAATTTTAGAACTGCTTGAAATGACTATTAGCATTTTATCTTACATCTTATCATGAGACTTCCTGGAAACTGTTTCATAGAACAAAATCCCTAGATATCCGAAAATGTTAAATGTGTTCTAAGGTGTGTCTTATCTGATCTCCATATATATCTCAATGAATTGGTTGTAAAACTCATCACACCTTTGCCTTTTGTTAATTAATCATTTCTCTCTCTTACAAATTCTGTGCTGAATGAAAGATTGATGATCTCTCACCAGTGGCTACACTAACTAGAGGTAATGGAAACTATGGTCCAAAAACATCTGGAAGGCCATACATTCCCCAGCTCTAATCCTGGGGTTAAACAATAGTGGATTATTGTTGATTTAGTGTCAACGGTGGTGCATGTGTTTTGCTTCTCTAAAGTTGGAGGTTCCCTTTCTGGGATTGGGAGGTAAAAGCATCTATTTTAGGATGCATGGAGGAGGCCTCTGCCCTTGGCCATGGCCAACCATGGAAAACCAATAATTGAGAACCAATCAGAGTAGGCAACTCTGTATTAGAGTAGAAGTGTTAGAAGTACTAACTGTCTGCAGGTTCATATATACATAGGATGGCTGCTGCCTTATTATGCATTTCCCATTATACTGGACAAACTGTCTAGTCCTCTAAATGTTGTAGGATTACAATCACCAACAGCCCTAGCTAGCATAGCCAATAGTGGGGAATGCTGGGAACTGCTCTTCAACATCACCTGGAGGGCCACATAGCTCCTGTCCCTAAACTAAACAGACCTAATCTTATCTAGGACAGGAGGAAGATTTCTAAAACGTGCAGCACTGAAGGGAAAACCTGAACTTTTCTGCCCTTGGCTGAAATGGCAGCCTAACACCTTCTGTTGGACTGGGTCACACTATTATTTTAGAAAGGCATTGAGGCATTGTGCTCCTCACTGTTTGCTTAAAAGGAATTCTAGAGGGATTTGTGTTCTCTTGTTTCATGAGCCCCCACGTATTGATACTGACTGAAGTGGAAGCGCACCAGCTGGTCATGTCCATCACAACTGCCAAGTCTGAGAATTCCTGATTATACTTAGAACCCACAGAGTCAGTGGCTGCGAGGAACTTTGCAATGAACCATGCTTTAAAATTAAGCAGCCAAGAAGGAATATGCCTGTCTTTGACTAAAGAAGACGGTTCCCTCTTCCCCCATCCTTGGATTAATCATGAAAGACGCGCTCAACATTCCACTTGTACATATCTTCACTCTGGCAGCCTTCAGCTTGGCTGAGAGACTCCCAAAAGGTTGGTGTGAATTAGGTACATCTTCTTAGCATTGCCAGTGGCAATATATTTACTTTGTAGCCAGGGGCAAGCCAGGCAAATGGGATAAATATATAAGCCACAGAGATCTGTATGAATGAGCTCCTTACCCCCCACCCCGCTATTGCATCTGTGATTGCCTTTAAAAGAGAACTATGGAAGAACCATCCCCCTGTTATATTTACAAATCTCCGTATGAAAGCTGTGCTCTGATGGGTGATGAATTTCTTTGCTGTGTTTGTGTGGAAAGACTGTTTATCTTACCTACCGACTCAAGCACAAGAGATAAGACTGAAACTGTTTTCATAAACTCTGTAGAAGAATGTGCTTCAGCTTGCAATCTTATGAATGGTTAATTAGAAACAAATCTCACTGAACATAGTAGGACCTCCACGTAAAATACAGATTTGACAAGACTGTATGAAACAGGTGTTTAAAGTTATTCTAGAGAAAATATAAGGATGCAGGCAGAATTGGATCCTCCGTGATTCATATCTTTTGGATTAACATGGAAATGAGAACTTCTGGTGCAATATTATGTAGATTTATTGAGAAATAAACCCCACTATGTTAATATGACTTAGTCTCAGGTAAGTGTGCATAGGAGTACTGCCTTACAATGTAATCCCCTACATGTCTTCTTAAAAGTAAACTCCTTTGAATTCACTGTGATTTTCTTCCAGGTAAATTAGCATAGCACACTTAGTCATCCAATAGCTCTTTCATTTTCAAAAGGCTCTGATGCAGTTTTCAGCTCTGAAAACTGATTGGAATACATTGAAAAGAAAGTACAAATGCTTATTTTGAGACAAAATACACCAGTATATTTTTTACTTGGGAATGTTCAAGTGGAAAAGCTACATATTAATACAGGAATGGGACAGAGATGATCTATAAGTGAATATCTGCAAAAGGGGCAGAAATAGGAAATGCAATGATTCATCTTCCTCTAGACATGTCTGTGTATGATTTATATATGCTACAACAAATGTTAAATTAGAGTTCTGTGTACAATTAAAGGCATGGTCCTATTCATTCCAGTGGGATTTGTACCTGCATGATATATCTGTAATATTGTAGTGATATTGTTGGGATAGACACCTAACGGTAGTTGTTTTTCCTGGATACATTTATGAATCGTCAATGTAAACATATCCAAATATATCTATATAGGGTAATATCCAATTAAGTCCAAGCATTTTAAATTTTTATTGATTCCAATGCATGAGTAACTTTAGGGCAAAGTTTGAAGAGTTCTGTGATTCTTCTTTCTCACATTAATTTTTTTAACCACAAAGGCACCTCTGACAAGCAGAAATTGGAAGTGGAGGACAAGCAGGAGGAAAGGGAACCGTTTGTCTGCCCAGCTTCTGGGCACTTTGCTCTCCAATTCATGGGAAAGCAAGATGGGGAGTTGGCATAGTTCTTTCCCCACATAGCTTGGAAAGGAGATAGAGAGGTGCAGTTCTGAGCGGATATCCTCCAGAAAGGGAAATGCTTGGCAGTCTCTCCTCCAGGTGGGTTTTCTGCTTAACTAAAGGTACCCTCCTGGTTGCTTCTCAGTTTAAAAGTCCTCCCCACCATCAGGAGACATGCAACTGCATGACTTGTGCAATTTGGCCACTAGGGCCATTGGTTCTGCCAACAGCATTTTATCAGTTGAGATGAATATTTAGAAATGACTTTTCTTGGGAAAAATGCAGTGGAAGGAAGACTTAGAAAAATGTTCCAACTGAATGTTTGCATAAAGTTAATTAAAATACTGGCATCAAGACTGCATAAACAGTTCAAATCTACAGTGCTGTCAACAGCTTGATAAATAGGCTGGAAGCAAAAACATTAGCTTTCAGTTAGTTTCCAGGCACACAAAAAGCGGATGCTATAAGACTCTTTGTTGTTTAAGTGCAGTGTATTGATGAAAATGAAACAAATGGCATTTGTATTTTTTTCTGACACTTTGCACAGAGGAATTATTATCCTTCAAAGAAATACCCACCCTCAAACAGAATTTCTTCACTGTGCAAACAAAATATTGTCAGGTAAATGTGAATCTTCATGTGTGACACAAGGTTGTTGAGGTATGAACAACTGGGAAGAAGACACTGGCCATTTCCACACTATGGCCCCATCCTGGCATGGGGACGCATTGAAGCCAGGCCACGATGTGTGCTACTGCATGATATTGTTGTGGTCCCACTCCTACTGTGTCTCCAGCCATTGCAATCACACATTATACTATTACCGGAAAAATTCTGGTAATAGGCCCATTTTGCATGATGACTGTGTCAGCTGGGACTGTGCAGAAGGGTGGAAGTGCTATCTAGGTGCTTCCTTTCTCAGTGCAGCACAGGAAGAGGCCGGCTCCATTGTGGAAACAAGGAGCATGTCTCAATTGCTATGATCCACCCACAGCCAGCTGTGTGTGGAGGGAAGCATTTGGGACATGCTCCCATCCCGGCAAAGGCACTGCCAGGATGATACAAGGATGTCGCAGGATAAAAGTAAGGTATGGAAAAGGCTACTGTTGTGCACTGCTTTTACGATATTTGGCTCAGCAATAGTTAGGAGATTCAGAACTTCATTGAAAGGACTCTTGTCAAGTGTCATTGAGAGGACGAAAGGCCTTGCTTCCTCACACCTGCATGAAATAATTCATAGGGAAAAAAACTTGACTAGTGATGGCTGACACACATACGTCCTCTCTAATGCAGAATTGCAAACCAAGACACTCTTCCCTAAAAGGAATACTTTGGAAAATAGTTCCATTAATTCCAACTACATTTGTACAACTAATTTGAATCCCACGTTACATTGGATGGCATCCTCAGGAATACGGCAGGGTCTAAACCTCTTCCTCTGAATTATCTGAGAACCTCTCTTAAACTCTTCCCTGGCTGTTGCTGCTACAATATTGATAGCTGATACTGATATTTTGATGGCAATAGGATTAGAAAAGGAACTCTGTTGTATCCTCCTCTCTCTTTTTTAGTGGTGGCAGAACAGGTAATGGTTCCAGAAGATATACAGGCCTCTTGCTTTCCACCACATGAGCAAATGGTGGAAAAAGTAGAATCAGTGAGAAAAAGGAAGTTCTTCTCTGGTTCGTGGTACAATCAAGCCAGAGAACTGTCAAGGAGATGGAATGGCAAGGTTCAGAACACTGGCGTTTTTTGTGATTAAACAATATTTACATTCTGAACTGGATCATCTATGTTTGTGAAGTCTGGCAACAGTATTAGTAATGAGAAAAAAACCAAAAACCAAAACCCTACAGCAGAGCCCTAATGTGTCAATCCACCTGTTTCACCATTGCAATCACATCCAAGATAGCTGTATGCTCACAAAATCTTAGGGGGATTCTTTTAAACAACAGACACACCTTGTGACATCCTATCCCCAGCTTTGCAACATTGCATCATGAATGAGATCTTGCCATATCCAACAAGGAGAGTCAGAGATCTCAACCTACATGGAGAGTGGAAGGCTGGCAGTATCTTGCAGCTGTGAAACTATGGAATCTAACAGGCCTGCCAGGGGCCAGCTAAAATGAATCAGGTACTAGATCCAGCCCTTGAGCTTTTGGTTGCCTCTCCCTGGTTTAGATCTTCTCCATTATTCTCTCTCCTTTCTTAATCCCTGACATAAAATCACCTCACCCACTCATTGTAATGATGCCCATTTTGTTACTTTTTTGTGAACAGGACAATATTTTAGCATTCTCTGAAGCTCAGGAGAATCCCCTGAGGAATTTTTTTTGCAGCCTTTCCAATTGTGTGTTGCTGACAAAGTGCCTAACACAGAGGTGAACAATATGTAGTCCCTCAGGCACTGTGGGGATGCCCTGTATGCCCTTGGCATACATACACTGAAAGAACTGTTTACAAGATGTCTTTGTGAGCCAAGAGAAGCATGCTGAAAGAAAGGAATTAATAGGAGGTGCCCTCTTGATCTCCATTAATCAGAATTTTATGACACAATATGAAGCATTTACAGTTCTTTGAGAACATGGTGAGCCATTGCATTAAACAGAAAGCTTTGTATGCTTCCAAGGAAAAAAGAATTAGGTATGTATATATAATGTGACATTGGTGCAGAATACAGATATTTCTTAGAGATGTCAGCAAATTATTCCTTGAGCAAAAATTAAGACCAATTCCAGATATTCTTCTTAAACATTAAAAACAAAAAAACCCTACATAAACTTTGAGGAAAATTGGGTATGAGGTTGGCAAAGACGGGTGAGGTCTGCAGATCACTTGTTTGGCAAGCCTTTAGAAAATTAATGAAGACTGGTTAGATTGTGGTGTTCATCCATTTGGATGAGCCTTTAATTATTTAACCTGTTCTAATTGGTGGCAATGTTTGGGGGCTTCTGAAAAGCTGATGTCTTGAGGGTCTGTTTTATGGCTAAATGGTGGACATACATTTAATTCAGTTAGTTGAACCCTATTCTGAAGTTTGTTAATTCTCCTCAAGTTAGTTTTTCCCTTTTTTTTCTGCAGCACCCATTATCACCACTCCCCTTGAAACTGTGGATGCCCTTGTTGAAGAGGAAGCCACCTTTGAGTGTGTAGTAGAGTCTTTTCCACAGGCAGAGATTACTTGGACACGTAATAACATTCCTATCAGGTAAGAATTATGTTCACAATTGAAGTACAGGGTCTGGGTATCTCAAGGAACTTGCTAGCACTATAGCAGCAGAACAGGGATCGGAATTGTGTTGCTCTCAGATATTAAACTGCAGGTCTTCACCATCAGGCTAGGACTTGCAGTACAACAATATCTGGAGGACCACATGATGCCCACCACTACTCTAAAATACATCAGTCAAGTTCTTCAAAGCAAAGCAGTGATCAATTGCACTGTGGTCTTTACAAAAGCCTGCTTGTTCAGTGTGAAATGTTTTGTCTGTTCTACTAATCACCAAGTTTCTTCATGAGATGATGAGTATATAGCTTGCAGGAAATGTCCAATAAACTGATTGGGTGGCAGATAGCAAGCTCCTGCCTGTTGCCCATTTAATAAATTGGATAAATGATAATTTGGGGACAGGGATAATGCAGGTATTATCAATGTCAATGAAAAGCCTTATTAGAATTGGAAGCCATTGGTGGGCATTTAATATTTAAACCTCTGGAGGTACCATATCCTCCCCAGGAGCTTTTTCTAGATTCAGTGTGGCAATCAACTGCTTGCAGTCAGAAACAAATACAGAAGGTCACACTGGAAGTGAGACTAAATCAGGGAGTGAATGTTCATAAGTTATCTCACTGAGGGTACTGCCATAATAGCTGAAAAATGTTAGTGCTATAACTTGGCTGGAATGTGAGCATCTAAGGTAAAATTGGAGGCCTAAGTATCAATAGGAACTAATTTCAATTTTTAAAAAATCATTTTAAAAAAAGTCATTTAAAAAAAAAATTACAAAGACTTTCCATTGAGCTCTTTCCATTGAGCTTTAGGGTAGGAAAGCTTGTTTTCCTTCAGAAATTTCTTCTACTTATAATGCAACTGGATTAACAGTTGGATGAAACAATGAGACCTATCCCTCCATACATTATTTTGGAATTTCTGCTTGCCTTAGGGTTGCCATGACGTGAAGGTGTGCACAGCAACAAGAAAAGATATATTACACCCTATCATAAGCATTCGTTTTCTGATACGGCAAGATATAGGTCCTTTTTGCACATCATTTCTCATGCAAAATGGCCTCCAGAGCATCGTGCTGCTGCAAGGACCATTTCACATGATGTCCTTGCAATCGCGCAATGCTCCCAAGGCCAGTAGGCGGCGATTGTGCAATATATCATTTTTGGCTTCTTGCCGAAAATGATGAGTGATCAGGCGTTGCTCCCGGGGCCCACACGCACTTACCTTGTGTGTGGAGCCTCCGGAGATGCGGCCATCATGCTTCCTCCCCCAGCGCAGCCTGAGAAAGGACCCGGCTGCATTGCAGAAGGAACAGGCGGAGCCCTCACGGTTCCTTCTGGCCAGCACAAAGCTGGTGCAGAGGAGAAGCAGAGGGGATGCGAGTGCCTCTTGCAAGAGGCTTCTCGTGTGATCTCTGTGTGCCCATGTTGGGAAAAGGTAAGATGCAAAAAGGGCCATAATTAGAGATTAGGGAGGGAAAAATCAAGTAAATTAATAAATTAAATAAAGCAAATTATTTTTCAAAATATACACTTCTCTGAATTTTCTAATGGCTTTCTCCAATGAAAAACACAAATAAAATATATATTTTAGGGGAAAGTACATATAATATATATGTGTCTGTGTGTCAAAATAATATTACAGTGCACTACACCAGAAAAATTATTTGCAAAAATGTGTATATTACACAAAGCTGCAAACCTAAATGCATATATTAGGAGAAATGTGCTGGAGAATTCAAACATACTATAACATGAACTTTACCAAAAACAACAAAAACAAAACCCCCAAACCTTCCAAAGTTTGTGATGATGTTACTGCAGTTCCTAGGCCGCACTTAAAAGTGACATAGATATCATTTTGATATCAATAATTTGGCTATCTTCCACCATCCCTCTCCATGTGTTTGTGAGGCCCCCAGACAAGCACAGAACTAGGCTTGGCCACTAATCACTGGACATTCCATTCCCCACCCAGGCAGGCCAGAAAAAGCCAGATCACTGCTTTAGGAGATCTCTCTACAAACACCCTCATTATGTATGCACACTGCTTACAAAGAACTCCCTGCCCTGAGCAGGCAGCTTGACAAGCTGGATACTCAAATGTCAAGCACTGTGCATCTGCATACTGGCTAGTCCATTGTCAGTTCGGACCTAACTCAATCATGTTAAATTTTGACCTTTCCAAAGCTTTGTCTCGCGCCCAAAACTCATTGTTTTCCCCAAGTATGGAATAGCCTGCGGTTACATTTCTCCCTATAAAAACCCCTGATTCTGAGACCTTCCTTGGATAGCTCCTGAGTTCCATTCCATCTTGCCGCTGCTCTGCTTGGTGAGCTTTCCCCTCAGTCATATTGGCTGAGACTGCGCAACTTCGGACCTTCACAGTGATCTATCCAGGCTTCAGGACAGGTGTCGTATCACCCAGTTCAACAATCCCTCTGAAAAATCGCTTTATACCTCTCAAACCTTTATTTTCTATAGTTATCTGTGTGAGTGTGTTGCATACACTGTTTGTCTGTATTTAATAAATATCACAATTATTCTTAAACTTTGGTGTGCTCCTTGGCTTGGCCTGACCCCATAGACATTGGATAAAAGATTCTGCTGCATTGCCCTGCCTCTCGTACTGCTAGCTTGTGCTCTTAGCTAATTCCCCCAAACTTAGTTAATTGAGAGTGCATATAGGTGTCCCTCCTGGGACCCCCAGTAAACAGGTAACAATGAGCTAGATTGAAGACTGGAAAAATGAGAAATGGAGAGAATCAGAAAATGAAGATTTGCCTATTACTTTACACATTACTTATTGGGACTTACACCTAACATTTTGTTTTTAAAAATGCACATGTAAAGTACAAATGAGGTAAACACATGTTTGCCATCAAGTTTACAGGTATACTCAATTGGAGAAGAAAGTATACACTTGGTTATAAACTCAGGTTAGGACATTTTATATAAAGTCAGGCCATTGGTCCATCCAGATCTGTGCTGTTTTACACTGACTATTATAGCAAGTGACTATTATAGCAAGTATCATAAAGATA
The DNA here is from genome assembly GCA_948474755.1 of Ctenosaura bakeri. NCBI lineage: Eukaryota > Metazoa > Chordata > Lepidosauria > Squamata > Iguanidae > Ctenosaura > Ctenosaura bakeri. The sequence continues at coordinate 185,602 of CAOLHI010004081.1, read as the reverse complement.
CCAGACCTCATCTGATCTTGAAAGCTAAGGAGGGTCTGCTTTGGCTAGTACTTGAATGGTAGACCACCGAGGAATACCAGGTGCTGTAGGGAAGGAACTGACAAAATCACCTCTGAATATTCCTTGCCTAAGAAAACCCTGTAGAATTCATGGGATTGCCATAAGTTGACAGGTCACTTGAAGGCACATATACTCACATACATTGGAGCAAGTTGGGAGTTCAGACAGCATGATTTTCCAGTCTAAACAAGATCTGTTGTACATTGAAACAGGAGCCTTCTGTCTGCAAAACAAAAACCACCATTAAGCCACAATCCTTTCTCATTAAAGAAATGTCTTACCAAATTGCAGGCAGTATCGGCACATAGGAACCTTCCTTAGACCAGGCTATATAGCCTGGTCACTTAGTATCTGCCCTGAGTGTTAGCAGCTTTAGCTGGGGTTCTCCCAGATGCCCATGAGGCAGAAAAGAAAATGTGCATCTTAGTAAAGGTGCAGAATACCCAAATATAGGGAAGTTATTTTGCCATGTAAGACAGAAAATGCCACAATAATATTTTCTCAAAACTTGCACTGCAAATGATTTTTTTTAAAAATTAAGTGAATAAATTTCTCCTGTTTGGTGTCAACCAAAAGATGCCTGAGGCATTTAACTCACTAGCCATTTCTGCATGGCATAGCAGTCCCACGATGGGGACATGATGGCAGTGGTCTATGGGTTGTGCTTTCACATGATGTCATCACAGTCCCACTGCCAACCTATCCCCATCTGTTACAATCGCAAGATATTCACTTACCAGAAAAAAATCTGTTAAGCGCCCACAATTGCGTGATGCTCTCATCACCCCTGGTCATGCAGAAGGGAAGGAAGCACTTCCTTCCCCAACACAGCAAGAGAAAGAGGCTGGCTGCATTGCAGAAGGCAGGCTTGTGTCACTTGCACTCCCTTCCACAGAGAATCGGCTGGGTGTGGAGGGGTGCGTTCCTGCCATGCTCTCATCCCAGCAAAGGCTCTGCCAGGAGTGTGATGGGACATTGACAGGAACCAGTAAGATAGGAAATGACCACTGACTAATAGCAGGGTTGGCCCTGTCTCTGCCAAGGAACTATGGCTCCTCCACAGGCTTTGCACCATGTAAAATGGTCTTTGGGATCATATTATAAATGGTTTTGCAAAGGCTTATGCCTCTTGTGCCTCCTGCAACACACTGTCATGTTGAATTAGATAACTTTTCCTAATATTTTAGTACTCTTAACTTTGGTCCAAGTGTGCCTTCCCCTAAGCATCATGATCAGATCAATGTTGCACCCACTGAAACCACAACATATGGCATGCCTAATGTGACTGATAGCAAGAAGATGCTAGTTAACTCACACTAGTTAAACGATTTATGAGAGGTTGTATTTATCTCAGACATGCTTCCAGCAACTTTTCCCCAACCACTGAAGAAAAATTTATGGTCACAGCTTACACAGCTTCTAAAAGGAGGGAGTGAAAAGCTAAGAAACAGACTTCCCACTGATAAGTGTGTAAAAGGCCTCCATATATTCACAGCACTTTGTAGCATAAGCAAAATATAGTATAGCAAAGCCAACATGTAGACCTAAAAGGGTTGTGAGGAAGACAGGTTAGTCTTTCCCTCACTTATAATGTTCTTAGAAACCTCAGAATATTTTTGGTCAGACTGGCGATAGGGAGACTTATCCAAAATGGCCTACATCCCTGTGTAAAAGTTTGTCTGAATCTACTGGGCAGCTTTGAGAGAAGTTCAGGTTTAGAATATGTGGCCTGTAATCTTTCACGATCTAAACACAGTCTAGATGAATGAAGATTAACTTAAAGGATAACTATATTCCTAGCTGCCCTCAAAACCTTTCTGCGAAGCCGTGTGTATAGGCCCATTGTCAATCATCTGACTGCAGGGCAAGACTACAGATTACTCACTACTTAAGACAAAGGGACTGTCAGTACAGTATCATTACACAGCCTTTCTTAAATCTTACTTTCATGCATTTCAGGCTTTTTGACACACGGTACAGCATACGGGAAAATGGGCAGCTCTTGAAAATTCTGAGTGTGGAGGACAGCGATGATGGCGTCTACTGCTGCACTGCAAACAATGGTGTAGGAGTCCCAGCAGAGAATTGTGGGGCCTTACAGGTGAAAATGAGTAAGTGTATGAACACTGCACTGAATTAAATCTTGGGCCATTTCCGCACTACACTCTTATAGCGGCCCCTCCTTAAACTGCAAACCTCAGGATTCCATAGGATATCGAAAGTGGAATAATCGCACTATAAGAGTGTAGTGTAGAAATGGGTTTTGGTTCATGTGGAAAGAAGTAAACCATTTCTTTTGTCTTAAAGTTGAAACAGTTATATGTTTTTGTTTCTTTACCTCTGTGGGTGCATGTATTGTGATATGGGCACCATGTAACCTCCCTTTTTATCATCTCATCTCCTCAGTGTTTCCCTTTTTTTTTTTGCATATTTCCAGCACTAAGATTTGGTAGGAGATGGCTAAATGGAATGTAGTTAATGAGAAAAGCAATGGAATGTGCTATAGTCATTGCAACAATTGATACTGAAATCGATATCATAGTTAATATCATACATTCAGATTCTTTTAGTTCAGTACCAATAATCAGAGAGCGAGCATGGTGTAGTGGTTTGAGTATTGGACTATGACCTTGGAGACCAGGATTCACTTCCCTGCTTGGCCATGGAAACCCACTGGGTAACCATGACTGTGTCACACTCTCTCAGCCCCAGAAAACCCCATGATAGGTTCACCATAGGGTTGTCATAAGCCAGAAACAACTTGAAGGCACACAACAACAATCAATAATCAATGTTATACCTGATATCAAATTAATTAAAGTCAAAGGATATTTAAAGTTCATGTATATATAAATGTATATTTAATAATAGTTATGAAAGGTAATTATTAAGAATTAGTGAGGAGAATTTTAACTATTTAATGAAGAATTAATGAAGAATATTTAATGAAGAATTACATTTTAATATATTCCAGCTAAATTTTAATTTACATATGTGTAGCTATTTTTATTTTTTTTCTATCTTTAAAAACGTAAAAAAATTCCACCCTCAAAGAAAAACAAAAAGGTGGCCCATGACCACTCAGTCAGCCTGAAAAGTATCCTACCGTGCTATGTTGCCTACTTCTGTTGTATGATGTGAGGTAAATTCTTAAGCAATTTCCACACGAGACGGTTATAGTGCCATTATTTCACTTTCTACATCCTATGGAATCCTGGGATTCCCAGGATTCCATAGGATGTCGGAAGTGAAATAATAGCGCTATAACAGCCTCGTGCAGAAATGGCCTTATTCTTCACATATGAGGCAGTTGCCTTGTGGAAACACAAACTTTGTACATGTAATTAAGATCACAGTGTTGATAGTTACTGTTTACTGTCACTGGTGACTGTCATACTCACAAAGAAGTGACAAGAAACTCCATTTCACCACATGCTTCTGAATGAAGTTGGGATTCTAAATAGCATAAGTGATTATAAGTACAAAAATGGGAGAAGAGGGGTCTTATTCTGGATTAAATATTGTAGTATAAAAGTGTGGAACACTTGTACCTATACATTTCTGTGTTTATATGAGAACTTCTATTACCTCAAATTTGGGTATTAGAATCGTGATTATTTGAACTGATTATTTGGTTTTTATATTCATTGAGTCTTTCTAAAAAAAAATTAGACATTTTGGTTTTATATTGTTTTACTATGGATTTCAACATTGTGACTGTTGTAGATTGCTCAGAATAACATGAACACATTAAAAGAGGGTGATAAAAGCCCCTGAATAAAATAAACGAGTAAGTAAAATATTTCAAATGTAATTAAAATCATTCTTTGATATTTCTTCTAAGAATTTTGTCATGAAAAATAGGGATGTGAAGAACATTTGATCCTTTTTGTATCCTCAGTGGAAAAAAATAGCATCCTGACTCAGGAGACACCCTCCTATGAAAAAAGACAACAACTGAAACATTCTTCTTATTTCAAGATACCTTTCAGGACAATTTGTACAGAAATATATGTAATATGTTTGCACATAAGCAGAGTATTTTACACAAAAACGATGTATTTCTGCAAAAACAAATTGGTCTGAAAGACAACCTGAAGTGTCAGTAGTGGTCAAAAACTGCACAAAAGCCCTCATATTCTCACAAATGGGAAGAAATTATTTGTTGCTTCCAATATAATGGTGGCTCTATGAAAGAGAGACCTCCAGGAACTCCCATCATCCACAACCCTGCTCAGTTATTCAGACTCAGGGCTGTGGGTTCCTTGATGGAATCAATTCACCTGTAATATGGTCTTCCTCTATTCCTACTGCCTTCCATTTTGTCAAACATCATTCTCTTGACCAGTGAGTCATTCATATTCTCTCATGGTGTGTCTATAGTTCGACAGCCTCAGTTTAGTGATTTTTGGCTTCTAAGGAGAGTTCAGATTTGATTTTTTGCTCTAGGACTCATTTATTTATCTTTTCAGTGCTCCATGGTTTCCACAGAACTCTCTTCCAGCACAACATTTCAAATAAGTTGATCTTCCTTCTGTTAGCATTGTTGAATTATTACAGCCCCACTGAAAATATTGTGGCACATGGTATTCTGAGTGTAATATTAAATGACATCTACTAATACATAAGGATCTTATCTAGTTCCTTCATAGCTGCTGATTTCTTGACTACAATCTCCATTTATGACAGAGCCAAAGTATCAAAAAACTTTAACAATTTCAAAGTCTTCATGATCCTCTTTTAAGTTATGTAAATCATTTGTGGTAATTAGTTTTGTTTTCTTAATATTCAGCTGCAACCTTGCTTTTAGACTTTCTTCCCTAATTTGCATCAGAAGTCATTCCAAGTCATTGCTATTTTCTGCAAGTAATATAATGTTATTTGCATATCTTAAATTAGTGATATTCCTTTCCCCAGTTTTCACACCTCTTTCCTTCAGTTCTCAATTTGTTCATTTTGGCCTAGCTCTCTAATCTGTTAAGATCATTTTGAATTCCAATCCTGTCCTCTGTGGTGTTAGCTACCCCTCCTAATTTGGTGTCATCTGCAAATTTGGTAAGAATGCCCTCTATTCATTCATCTAAATCATTGACAGAAAGGTAAACATGGCCTAAGCAGTATTTGATTGTAAAAATGGGAATCACTCTGCAAAGGATGAAGAAAGGGGGAGACTAGCCTAGAACTGAAGGTTTGGGAATTTATATTGATGGAAAACAAACTCATAATTTAATAAAGGGACTGGAATCTAAGAATGAGGAAAGTGAAAGCAGGATTAAAAAGGAAGGTATCAAGATAATTATTTTAAAGCAGAAAACTGGAAGGAATAAAAAATAAGATGTAAAGAAGAAAAAGTGAGGAGATGGGGGAAGAAGGTCATGGTTAGGATGGAAGAAGAAGAAAGCAAGAGTTAAATTTAAAATGAAATAGAAGAAATAATGTATGGTTGAAATGAAGTTATAAGTATGAGATTTGGTTACAGATACAGCACAATGAGAACTGGACATGGGCATGAACTTGAATAGAACTTTATATGATGAAATTTGATAGTAATATTGGAATTTAAATGTAATGGAAATTTTAGTGTTACAGGACAGTTTCATGATTAAATGGATTTGGTGAGACTACTTAACATGCAAGAGATTTATAGTTATATTTAGAAAAAATAGAATACTACTTATCATGATGTAATAATGATGTAATGGAGTCAATGTTTGATAGGATTATAGGAAAAAGTTGATATTTTAATGTTACTTAGGTCAACACTGAGAATATGGAAAATATTTTTGACTGTGGACAAATAACATAAGGTGATAGAAGAAAATCGTTGAGTTTTTATTTAGAGAAGCTTGAAATAATTTGAATGTAATACATCATTGAAAGGAAGAAAGGAAGTCATCTTTTTCTTTATTCTTCAGCTCTTTCTTTTTCCTTTTCTTTTTATATGTAGAATTTTAGTATATCTGAAACTTTCAGTAAAAATATTACTGACCAGATCTCTGCTTTAACATTTCTTTGCTCAGTCCCCTTCAAAAGTTCCCTACTTTAAATCTTCTTTGCTCAGCAACCTTCAATAGACTCTTCTTGGCCCTTCCAAACATTCCCACCCTTCCTTCCCGTGAAAAGATAATACAAAACAAAACAAAACAGAATTTTGAAAGTTCAGCCCTTTGTAGCCCCTGACTTGCTGCGATTGCCCACCCCAATATAGACAAAGGCTTTGCTAAAATCTATAAAACACAGAGTGATTTTCTTGCACTTTAAGATTACATTAGTGAAGCTTTATATATGCAAGATGAAGCTTTTACATGCTGATGCGCCATCTGTAGTGAAAGGAATGCACAAGGCCCCATGGATTTTGCTGGTCTAACACTCCTTTCAGATGGAGATTGTTGCCATGGTTCATCATTTTCATGTAGGAAAATTCCCAGAGGAACACTAGGATCTGACAGCCTCTTGCAGCATACAACCACTATTACAATTCCAAAACAATGTATCATGAATAGTTCTACTGATTTAACAGTTTAAAGATAATATTGGCCATATGACATCTGTAAAAATAGTTAGATGCAAAGTACAGACTTGGGAGATAGATCGCTGCATTTCAGTAACTGACTTGGGTATTTTGCTATTAGAAATAAATTAGATCTGACAATAAGGGTTACACTAAGTGGTTAATAAAGATGTTGGTGAGACTCTGCAACACAATGATTCCTGCCTAGTAAATGTGACCTAAGTTGCTTCAGAGCAGTATCTTAATCTTCCATAAAAATTGAGCTAGAGGAAATTACTTTTTAGTTTTATTGTAATGTCTGTACAATACTTCTTCCTTTTCATCAGAAAAAGTTGACCAAAAAAAAAAAAAAAAAGGAGGCAAATGCAGGATGCAGTCTTTGAATATTGGTTAACGGTTGTTTTTCAAAACTGGCTTTATTTAATTAAAAAATCCTTCTTTAGTGACTCGTTCTCCAGCCTGAGATGTTAAAGAAGAACACACCAGGGCCGTGGGAAAAGTGGGAGCATTTTTTTAAAGTAATCAGCAGAAATGGGAGTTTAGTGACATATTTATAGATTGATTTACTTATATTGCACCTTTCTCCTGATATGGGATCCAGAGCAGTTTACAAAAAAAGTAAAACAAGGTAAGGCCAAAAACAATGATACAAAGTTTTAAAAAATTAGATAGACTATCATATTAAAACACACAAATGTAAAACTGTATAAAATAATTTAAAAATATAACAATAAGGACAAAAGTCATATCACATACATACCTCAACAACAAGAAAGAGACATAAGAATTATTTAAAGGATATGAAATTATGGAAAATATTAGACCAAGCTCAGAAATAATTGAATGAGCCTATTACATGTAAGAAATTGGAAGAAGTCATCCAAGATTTGAAAGTAGACAAGTCTCCAGAACTGGATGGATTTACAGCATTATATTATAAGAGACTTTCAAAAGAATTAATAAAACCATTACAAGCTACAATAGCAAAGTTAATGGAAGAGGGAAAACCAGAAACATGGGGAGCATCAAATATAGTAGTGATACCCAAAGAAGGAAAAGATAAAAAAGAGAAGAAGAGTTACAGACCAATTTCTTAATTGAATGTGGATTATAAAATCTTTCCAACAGTGCTGGCAAGACAATTAAAAAAAAGGTATTGCAAGGAAAAATTCAAGAAGAGCAGGCTGGGTTTATACCAGGCAGAAATATGACAGACAATGTGAGAATACTGTCAGATGCAATAGAATGTTATGACAAAAGCCCAGGGAAAAAATCAGCAATGACTTTCTTGGACGCAGAGAAAGCACTTGATAATATATTATGGAAATTTCTACAGCGGATATTAAGAGAAAGCAATTTTGGAGGTGCGTTTTGTAAATGGATTGAAAAGATATACCAAGACCAATCAGCAAGATTGGTGATTAATGGAGACACAACAGGAAAATTTGATATTACTAAAGGAGTAAGACAAGAATGTCTGTTATCATCATTACTATTTATTGTGGCTTTTGATGTTCTGATTATGAAGATAAAAGAGGAACAGGAGATAAAAGGCCTGAAGATAAAGAGAAAAGAAATAAAATTGAGAGCTTTCGCAGACGACGTGATTATTTTTTTGGAAGAACCAAGAGGATCAATGCAGAAATTGCAAGAGTGCCTTACAGAATTTGGAAAGGTAGCTGGATATAGAATAAATAAAGAGAAGACAATAATGTTAACTATGAATATGTTGAAAAGGAACAAAATGAATTAGAGGAAATATCAGCTTTCCAATCCTCTAATAAGATAAAATACTTAAGAATTCATGTAACAAGGAAGAATCAAGAATTGTTCTGAAATAATTATGAAATGGTCTGGAAAGAATTGAAAAAAGAAATGGAGAAATGGAACAAATTGGATCTCTTTCTTGGGAAGGAAAGATGCTTTTAAAATGATATTATTACCGAAAATGATGTTCCTATTTCAAAATTTGCCAATAATTGGAAATGGAAAAATATTTAAAGACTCAAAAAAGGAAATATTAAAATTTATATGGTTAGGTAAAAGGCCAAGAATAAAATTCAAAACATTACAGGACACTAAAGAAAGGGGGATTGGATTTACCATCCTTGAAAATATATTACCAAGCATATTGCTTAGAATGGATTCAAAATTGGAAATCACCACAAAAATCATCAATAAAAGACTTAGAAGAACATGAGAATAGATTCGGATGGCATGGTTACTTGTGTTTATAATAAACTAGTGGTTAACAAAGAATTTAATAACCATTGCATCCAGAAGACTTTATTAAGAATATGGCAACAATTATACTCAAGATTTTATTCCAGCCTCCCAACTTGGACATCACCACAAGAAGCTTTTAAAATTTCCCCAACAAAAGAAGGGGAAATGTTGACATACCAGGACATACTTATCTGGGACGGAAATTAACCAAGAATGAAAATGCTGGAAGAAATGAAGGAAGCTGGACATGAAATGAATTGGTTTCCATGGAGACAACTGACACAAAGAAACAAAATGGACCTAAAATTATTTGGATTTGAGAAAAAGGAAAACGAACTGGATGTACTCATGAAAGAAAATCAAAAGAAAAGAATATCCAAACTTTATAAATTGTTATTAGAAAGAGAAATGGAATGAGAAGAAATTAAAGAAACGATGGTGAGATGGTCACAAAATATAGGATACTCAATAGATATTGAGAGTTGGAGAATGGTATGGAAAACAGATTTAAGATTTGCATTGAATTTAAATCTAAGAGACGATTATTACAAAATGTTGCATAGATGATATATGATGCCAGAGAGAATATAAAAAATTACTAAGAATGGTAATTCAAAATGCTGGAAGTGCGGAGAAAAAGAGGGAACATTTTATCATATGTTGTCGACTTGTAAAAAGGCGAAGAAATTTTGGAAAGAAATACATGATGAAATTCAAAAAATACTCAAAATGAATTTTGAAATGATACCTGAATTGTAGTTATTGAATATAATAAAATCAAAGGCAGAAATTAGAAACCATAAAAAATAATGTTATATCTAGTTACAGCAGCTAGATTAACTTATGCTCAACATTGGAAACAAGATATTAAAATAAATTTAAATAAATGGAAATTAAAGGTTATGGATATGATGGAGATGGAAAAATTGACAAATTCATTAAAGAACAAATCTATCCAACAATTTGATAGAGAATGGAGCAAAATTAAAAAATGGCTTCAACTGTAAAGCTAATGATTATAATGATATAATTTGGGGGGAAAAGGTAAAAATGTATTAATTGGTTAAAAGATAAACTACGATAGTTATGCCAAAGATTCTATGTATAGTGGAGTGGACTCCTTGTATTGTATTGTATTATATTGTACCTTTTGTTTGATTCAGCTGGGGAAAACTGGAGAAGAAAACTTGTTATGGCAGTTGGGAGGGACAGAACGTTTAGAAGAAATGTTCCCATTTTATATCTTTTTTAGAAATTCTAATAAAAATATTCATAAAAAAATATTCATAAAAAAAATAAAAATAAAAGACTTATCACCAAATGCTTGCCTAAAAAAGTTTTTGCCTGTCAACAGAAGGACAGAAAGCAACTGGTCATCAATTACCACAAATGTGTGTGTTATATGTTATATGTGTGTGTTATACTGTTATATGTCATCCTATGGGACTGGAAAAATATGACTAATGTGTCTAATTATTATGTATATTATTAATGTCGATTGTCTATGTCTGAATATAAGAGAGCTGGTTAAGAAAATAAAAGGGAAATAGAAGCACACACACACACACACACACACAAAACACCCAACAGTAAATTTAAAGAAGTAACCACTTGTGTGTCTCCTCTTGTAAATATATAGGCAGGAATCCAGTATGTCCATTCACACAATGGAAATTTGGGTGTATTTAACTAAGTAACAGAGGTGCTAAGAAACCCAGTTACTGAATTGAGAAGCTGTGTAACTGATGTGGATCAAGAGTGCCCAATGTGCCCAGCCAGGAGTGCCCAACCAGAACCTCTCTTATCTGTGTTCCATTACACATCAGTTCCCTTGCCAGTGGCGCTGTGTTTCAAAACAGTAGGCCTCTACTGAACATGGATGTTCATGATTCTATTGTCCATGCAACACCCCAGCAGGATTCTGGCCATAATCCATATAATGTAAACATAGATTTATTTACTTATTTTATACTGCAGTTTTCCCCCAGTATGGTATCAATGAATTGTAATGCATAAACAAATAGTTATTCATCTAGCAGGAAAATGTGTATTTTTTTTTTGACATACCACAATACTTATAAGCTATTGTGAACTGTTTTTCTTCGTGCTTATACAGAGGGGTGGCCAACCTTCAGAGTTTGGGAAGGCATGTCAGCTCTCTGCTAATTAGAGGGTTGTATTGTCACGCCCAAAATATAGTAGAGATTGCTCCCACAGCTTTGGAAGCGTGCCCAGCAGCAGAGAATAACTTAGCAGCAATGCACTGTAGCCAGGAAAAACTCACCCACGCCAATTGTTCTCTTCCATCAAGGAGGCAATTTATTCTTGAGTTACAATGTGTACATATTTACAAGAATCTCCAGAAGGCGTTCCAGCATCCCTCTGCTTGCTCTTTCTGACAGAGCCTCCGGCAGACACGTCAGGCACCATGTGCACTTGTTGGCTAAAACCCAGCTACGTTTATACACGCACTAGCTGATGCAATCCTGCCAACCTTTGCATTCTCCCCATACCTGATGCAACCTTCTCCCCTGGTTGCTTATCAGCATGACTCAGCTACAGTCACATGACTCTCCACAGGTGCACTTAACAACCCACATCACAAAGTATTTTCTACAGGTTTGGTCCAACCTTTTCTTGACATGCATTTCCTTTCTGAACCCCACCCTTCTCATGTACATCCACTGTTAATATCTAATTTCTTTTCTTTTAATTTTTTTTTCTTTTGGTTTATTAAAAAAAATTTTTTTTGGCACATCCAAGCTGCAGTAGCATTGGAGAGGTCTTTGTTTAACTGAGAAGTAAATTGGAACTGTACCTCAGGGTTCTGAGATTAGGGGGGTTGTGCATGTTGAGAGGTCATTTTTAACAACAGTAGCAATACAAAATTGAGTTGTTTTTTTTCAGTCTGTAGAGGGTGGGGATGGGTGGTTTGAGCTAGACTTCAGAAGGACTCTGTTTCTGAAGCTGTACAAAAGATGATGGTCTTGTAAATTTCCAATTTAAATTTCGTAATTGCCTTGCCCTCTTCCCTGTAAATATTTGTATTTAAAACTGGAGGTTTGTTTTGCTCCTTTTAAACTCTTTCAGATCCCTTTGTTTTATCTCCTTGTAGCTCTGGATGCCTGATATATTTAGTAACAAGTTAAGTCACTGTGACTTGTGTGTGTATGTTTGTGTGTTTACAAGGCCTTCCAGCAGCATAGCTCCCACTGTAGCTGACCAAAGCCCTTGATTATTACGGTGTTTTTCTCTCCCACAAGCTGTCCTACCCTCACAGTCCTGTCTATGAGCAAGTGTTTCTGGGTGTGATTGTTTTTCAAGAGAAACCCAAATCTCACTGCCTTTCATTCTATAAGCCCTAGTTTAACTGCACAAATTTATCCTCTTTATTTTACAGTAGGGTTTGGTCAAGCGACAAACTGTTTGTGGTGTTTGCTCTACACTAACACAGCTTCTTAGGGGCATCACCAAATCCCACATGATTTGGACAGAGCTTTGAAAAGTGAGTTTTGGGGGGAGTGGGGGGATGACTACAGCTTTCAGAATCCTCCAGGCAGCATGGTGTCATGATCATCCAAGATCTCTGTTTGGGCAACAGGTTCATAGATACACAGGGGAAAATTTTCTGTAAACATTTTCAAGCATAATTTACATTGTTCCTTCATTTCTTTCCTACCCATTGCAATGGGGTTAACAATCTGAATTGGCCCATATTGATCTATAGACCATGGTAAAATATTTAACTTTAGCATGTTTCTTCATGCTTGAGCCATGTGGAAGGGTGAAGAAAATGGGCTCAGAGGCTTATTCTCAGCTACCATTTTCCACATGAAATCCCTCCCAACCTTCTAGTTTACATTTGGCTAGGACAAAGTGTTATTGAAAATCATTGCTGTAGATCCACTTTGGGTGACAAAAAAAGGGAGAGATGTTGAGGACATTAATAGTATGAGGAGAAAAAGAAAAAAGGACCATTGCCTTAATAGGAGTATGTCACTTTTTAATATGTGGTTGCAATCTTCATTTCATTTTGACCTTCTACATTTTAGAACCCAAAATAACCCGTCCACCTTCAAATGTGAAAATAATAGAAGGATTAAAGGCTGTTTTTCCATGTACTACAATGGGGAATCCTAAGCCTTCTGTATCATGGATCAAAGGAGAAAACATTGTAAAGGTGAGTGGGTACTTGGATTTCAACTTAAATTTAGGGATGTGATATAATATAAAATATATAAAATATAAATCCATGGGCTGGGAGCTCTGGGCTCCTATTTGGAAAGACCGCTGACATGAAAGACATTCTCGCTCTTCTCACTTTCAGCCCTGTTTGTTTTGGCAGGAAACTGCACGGATTGCTATTCTTGAATCAGGCAGCTTAAGAATTCATAACGTTCAAAGAGAAGATGGTGGTCATTACAGATGTGTTGCAAAGAACAGCCTTGGGACAGCCTACTCAAAACCTGCAATTTTGGAAGTGGAAGGTACGTAATCCATAGACATAGACACACTCAGCTTGCGATCCAGTACTTACAACCCAAGTTAGAATAAATTTGGAAGGTCAAAACAGATGTATTAGAAAAATGGAAACAGGAGACTAGTTCTATTTTCATGCCTGAGATAATTAAAAGCTGAGCAGTAAACCTATTCTATGAAAAATCTACTGGTTTGGTGTTTGTTGGGCTGAAGGGAAGGAAGTTCTGAATAAAGAAACATCCCCAGGAACATAAATTTGGAGATTCTTCTCATACAGTTTCTTTAGAGTGGATATAAGTTAAAGCTATCACATACTTATTCTGGTGTATATGCTTGGTAACATCTGATAGTCCCTTCTGTGTAAGTGCAGGAGAATGAGGGCACATTTGTGATACTCAGAGTGGCATGGCTACTGTCAACACCAGAAAATGCTCTAAAATGTCTTTTAGGAACAGCTTGATCTGTTTCAGAAAGATTGACTCTACAGATGGTGGCCAAAGAAAACCGTGTCTGAGAATATGGTGGACCTAGTGTGCTTGTCCTCTCTCCTCCTCCTTGCTTATTTATCTAACATGAATTAGAACACCAGAATACGGCTCACTTCTTACATTTCTCTGTTCTGTTTTTCCTGTGTGAATATTCCTTCTTATTGGGTCCTGTTCTCAAGCTGTTGTTTACTGAGATGAATGGTATTAGCAGAGTGAGATGTTCTTAAGCTCTGGACTGGTGTCCACCAATTATGGACCATTAGAATGCCAACTATATTTTATTAGATGCTATTTTCTGAACTTTTGAATAGGTGCTTCTGGCTGCCAAGTCTTAAAATAGCTTTGCAGATGCAAATACCACACTTTCGAGTTTTATTATTTTTTCTTCTGGTGTGCTTCCCATGTATTCAGTACATTTCCGTTGCGTTTCAGAGGCATATATCTGAAATGGACCTGCCTAGAAATGACAAGAAATACAAATTTCCTATGTATGCGTGCTAGGGAACATCAAACATGTAAAACAACAACAACAAAGTAGGCAAGTGAAGATCATATTATACATGGCAGTGACAGGGCTGTGACTTTGCATTTGTGTCCAATCTGATTATCTGTGAACCAAGGGATCAGAGGTGCACTTTAAAATGCAATTAGGTACCTGAGTAGGGATGGGACAAAGCTGGCACTTGTAGGCAGAGCATAAGAAAGTTACTTTTTGGACCATTTCTCCAAGAATTTTCCAGCCAACATGGGTACTGGTTATATTGGCAGGAGGATTTGAGGAGTTGTAGTCCAATCAGCTTTGCCTGTGAGCCTATGTCTGACAGAATTCTCCCCCCACACCTCTGCTTTAAGCATTAAGCTAGAAGAAAAGTGATGTTTCGGGAGCAACTGCATCCATGGAAGGGGTCAATACTATTTGCAATTTAGACTGCACATCTGCCTCCCATGTTACCTATGGTGGGATCAGCCTTTCATGCTCTCAGCTTATATATATCTTATGGGTCCATCTTATGCACAAGGTTGCTACTGTCAGGGTTTTTTTTTTCCAGAGTTGAGATACAGAACAATTTCTATTAATGGTGGGTTCCCCTTAGCAATTTCATATTTAGCCTGCACTGCACTAAGTACCTTGAGGCAATGAATCTTGTTCTACTGATTCGGTGAAGCAGTGATAGCTTCCACATCAGTTGAGCAGTGGGTCTTACTCTGGGGTCTTACCATATACTTTAAAGAAGCTGTCCAGGGCACTCAGTGTATTTAGAGAATAGGGTTCATCACTTTGGATGGATTAAAATCCAGTGTAGATTTACAACCTACTGACGTGGAAGCCACCAGCTGCCATTGGGCTAAAGTAAATATGATGACTAACATGACAAACTATATCAGAAAAGGCCAGAGCCTACACACTTTGCAACTGCCCATTTAGTTGGTATGTTGCGGTGGAATCATAGTTTGCTGCAACATTGGGAATATTAGAACCAGCTGAAGTGGATGTGCACATATGAACAATGTGAGCTTCACAGGAATCTGTTGAAAATGATGAGGAAGGGAGAGTGTGTATAACATAACGTTACATATCCCTTCATTGGCCTTTATTCCCCCCTCTTTTTTCTGAGAAGAGGGCACACAAACACAGGACAAAGAGGCAAGAAATCATACAGACTCCTAAGTGCCATTCTAATTCTACAGTGTAGCCTTGATGTGCACTTGGCAATTCTTTTCTTCTGCTTGTCTTCTGGGAATACAACTCTTGCCTTCTGTGATCATTCACCATGCTGACTCAGGCTGATATTGCTGGAATCCAACAAGATTTGGAGAGCCACAGGTTCTTTCCCCCTGTGTGAGGAGACTTGGTCATCTTTGTTGTCCGATAATAATTAAAGTACACTTTAAAAGTAAAGGTTTTTCTATTACCAAATATTGTGATAGTCTTTGATAGCCTTATCCATGTGGCTATTAATCATGACAGCTAAATGGCTGCTAAATAAACCACTGGGGTTTAAGTGTACGTAGCTCAGTGTTGGATTTAGGCTTCCAGGATACCTTTAAAAACCAGGTGACATGAATAAAAAATGTGAGATGGCTTTCACCCTCCTATCCTGCTTGTGAGCTCTCCACAGGCATCTGTTAAGCACAATGTTATGTTACTCCAAAACATGGGTGACTCAGAGGTCTACCCTTGATGCTATTGCCTCTCGGGAACAGTGGGGAATTATTAGCTCAAAGGGGAGGCCTGCAAGAGTGGGGTAACCTTACAGGATCTTCCACCTATGTATACTGGTACTAACGCAGAGCAACAAGTGGGGGGTTAAAAATATGTTTTATTAGGCAAAATCGCAAACACACACAAGATTCAAGCAGTCTCACAACCACACAAGGCTAACTGAAGGAAAGGAAGGAAAAATTGGATAATGAAAAGTTAGGGTGAAGTGGGTGATATTTACCTATCCTGCAGACAAGAGATGAGGTGGCTCAGCCTAAGGGCACCAATGGCTCTCTGGCAGAGCAAACAGTGGGGTCCAGACTGGGCTAATGACTTTAGCATTAGGTGAAAAAGCACTGATGCAAATCATGATACCTCCTTAAAGGCTGGGCAGGTGAGGAACCAAAGGAAAATTTTGGTGGGAAAAGGAAACAGGTTGAATACAATCAGTTGCTCTATTGAAGCAGTTTTGGGTGCTATTGCTTATGAAGGGTGAGTCGTTGAGGGGATTATCGCAAGCTCATTAACAGTGGAGCTTTCTAAGTGATCTCTTGAGTATGACCTGGCTATGCCCAGAGGTTCCATCTGACCTACTTTTGCATGTGTTCAGCCAGTCCTCTTTGTCAGCATGGCTTTTCAGCCATAATGGTGTATAGTTTATATTTTATGCCAATTAAATAATGTTCATTGCCAATCATATCATGGAGGTGTACAACATGGTAACAGTTTTCAGAGCAGTACTTTGAGGCAGGCAGGCAGGGAGTCAACCAGCCAGCCACAATTTAGCAGAATGATAAAGAGGCTTTTATATGTGGCAAGGCTGGCTTACTTCCTTTTCAAGTAAAGAAATAATTGTTATCCTTTAAATGGCATGGAGGGCTTCAAAGCATGAAGTTCAGATTCATCCCCATCACCAGTGAAACTGCTCACTCCAGAATCTGAAATTACCTAACTGTTTTTCAAGGACCTGTATTGAGATCAGTGCTATTTAAATTGTTCATAAATTATATTGGAGCTAGAAATGAGTACTCAGCTGGCAATAATAATAAATGAAGTAAGAATTTGTTATTATTTCATGGCATTCAAAATAGGTTGCATGAAGTGACCACTTCACTCTTCCTAATGATAGGGCTGGCCCTGAGTAAGACCAAGAAAATGAAGACATTTGAATGTCCATAGAATTAGTTCAAATGCAACATGAAAAGAAAAAGGTGCGCTAAGTTGAGCAACTGGCTCTGTCCTCTTGAGAGACTTCAGAGGTTTTAATGAATGATCTGCCAGTGTTTGATTTTCAGTATATGATTAATCAGAACTATTGTTTAGCCCCTGACAGTGAATCCATGATTTGCCTTGAGACAAATTCAGACTCACTTTGCCTATGTTCATCAGTATGCTATGAATTTTGGTTTCCCGGCTCAATATTCACAGTGGACTGGAAGATTTAAGTCAATACTTCAGTCTAGTAAATGTGTTCAGCATCCAAACTTAGAATATGAAGTCCCTTGTTTAATGCTGATTCTTAACAAAGTTAGGCATTGTGCTTAGATTTCACCATAATGAGAGTGAGAAATTTTTTTCTGCTATGGCATATTCACTTGGTCATTTTGTTAGAAATGAAAATATTCATCTGCTTTCTCCATTTCTTTGTTGTGCAGTTTTCAATGAAACAAATGCAACAGATGGAGGTATCTTGGGACGGTTTGCTGTGTTTTAGTGACTATAGTATTAATAATCTTTGCAGTGCCAATATTCCAAACCATCAACTTTGTTTAGTTGATGACACTAACAAAGTTTCTTGTGACTGATAGAGGCAGACAGGATATGTGAGCAAACTGACATTGGGGAACATGGGTAAGCCATTGCATACGGTACATTATAGAACCTGTTAGGAGATTTTAACCATTGTATTCTAAACAGTGGGTTAAACGTATTCTGTGTGTTCACTGCATAGAGCAGTGTAAATGTGAATTCCATCCCCATTTATCCAAACATCTAATTTTCTGAACCATTTAGATTGGAAGTCCTCTGGGATAAATGGGCATATTCTGTATTGGCAAATATCATTTCTTTGTCAATTATGAACTGCCTCTTTACGCATGCATTTTGCATGGCTTAACAAAGTGCATGTCCTAAACAAAGGCCTTTATCATTCTTGTTAATAGGTATATAGGTGAGATATTTTGAACACCTATAACCTGAGAACCTCTGTGCTAGCACAAAAATAATGTTTTTCTAAAAGCTGAAGATGAAAACAATAGTTCCACTAAAGTTAATGTCAGAAGTGTCATTGACTGTAATAGAACTTGGGAAGCGTCTCAAACCTAAATGTTTTCCAGATGTAGGCCAAGTGATGTCAATGGATTTTTCTCAAGGGTGAGATAATCCAGGATCAGTATATTGACCTGGTCAAAACAAAACAAAACAAAAATCATTTTAGAAGGAAATCCCACAAAATCTACATTTACATATAATTTTTGTGATTTATCTACACTGGAACATATAGACCGTTTACTGTTGGTAATCAGGGAATGGCAACAACAAAACGGTATGTTTATAATTCAAACTTATATGTGTTTATATTAGTTTTAGTATCACAGTTTCACCCAAAGAATCTTGGGGATTTTAGTCTGCTAAGGGTGCTGGAGACTACGCTAAGGAACCCAGCCCAAACCACGCAGATCCACACTTTCCAACCACTGACAAAAGTGTCTGTGAAATTTCTTAAAGTCTATAGTGCAGCTTCACCTTAAACGTTAGAGAGGTATGCTTTTTGTTATTGGGTGAGGAGGGAGTGAAGAGCTTTTGAAAGCTGGTACAGTAGAGTCCTGGTTATCCTACCTAAACCGGCGGGCGCAGGGTTGGATAACTGAAATGTCGGATGACATGGAGCCCCGTGGCGGCTGCCATTTTGGGGGCGTGTTGGGGGGCATGTCGGGGCGTGTCGGGGCGGGCCTGGTGGTGTGTTGGGGCGCGTCTGTGGGCGCGGAAATGCCTGCAGCCACGCCCCCAGGCAACCGCGACGTTGGTTAATCCGGAGCATCGGATAACCACAGGTCGGATAACCGGGACTCTACTGTATGAGATTCACTCCACATTTTAAAGGCTCATTCTTGGATATATTAAAGATTAAATTGCAAAAATCCAAACAATAAAAGGCTACCCGTATTTGCTGGCGTATTAGACACACCAGCATATAAGACGCACTCCACTTTTCAAAGGGTATTTTTCAGGAAAAAATTTTTTTTAGTTCTGTGGTGAGCAAAGTGGACAGGAAAGGAAGGGAAGGAAAGGAGTGCTGCACCAGGAGAGGAGGGGAATGAAAAGAGTGCTGCACCAGTGCCCCTCTCTTCCTGTTTTGCTCAGGCAGAAACTGCCAGCAGAGTCAAAATGTACAGGAGAGGAGGGGAAGGTAAGGAGGAACTTTAGAAACATCTATCTATGTTCCTATAGATCAAGGCTTCCAGCTACTCCTCCCTTCCAGCTTTGCCTGGGATGAGAAAACTCCCTTCACTTCCCTTTCATTCCCTGTGTTTTTAGCGTTACTGTATTTGGTGGTGTATAAGACTCACCCCATTTTCAGAGGGTATTTTTTTAGAAAAAAAGGTGCATCTTATATGCCAGCAAATACGGTATTTCTGTGGTGACTTGTATAACGCATTTCAGCTATACTAAAAGCATTCATGCTGGACAGGAATCCAACCAATTTTTAAAATGTAGAGGCCAGAATCTCATGTGGCAGTTGCACATGTGTAAGCACTGTAGTTACAGTGCTATGCAGTGAATCCCAGCCTGATCCTCCTCATCCTCACTTACCAGGAAGCAGCCACTGTGATCAATGGGAACCTACTCCTCATCACTCAGGAAGAAGCTGGCTAATATTTCCATCCCCTCCCATGAGCAATCTTCAGTGCAACAGACAGCAACAGGAACCCTGTCACCATCCCTCTTTGCACTAGAGATCACTCACACAAAGGGTTGGGTGGGAACATCAGTTAGCTGCTTCTTGATTGTTAGAAGAACAAATCCCTGTCAACCACAGCAGCTGCTGCCCAGTAAGTAGGGACCAAGGGACTTTCAAAGCTAGGGTCTATGTAGGGATTGTGAATACATAATAGTCATGTCTGTATAAATCTAAGTTATGCATTCATAACTGCTATAGAGGATTTTTGCCAAAGTGTTTTGTGCCTTTGATGTAGATATCAAGAACATGAGCTTAGTTAAATGTTTTTAACAATAATGATTGCATGCTCAAGATCCAAAAACATATTTCAGCATCCAACTCCAGCAGGATCAGGATTTTCTTCTCTTTCTGCTTCCATTGTATGGAGCCAAAATACTGCTCCAGAGGATTTCCTAGCCATCCAGAACAGGCTTTAGGGTGCATGGTAGGCTGCAGTAAGGAATGGGGAGTGAAAATCTGATAGAAGTCACAGAGTGCAGTGGAATTATATCAGTGGATCCTGGACAATGTGTTTATCAAGTCAGTTGCTCATAGAAAAATAAATATCATAGAGTATGAACACAGAAGGAAGGGCTCCTGTCCCCTGCTTCCCTCCCTAAATGTTGCATATGGGTTGTATGAAATCTACCTGCGTT
This sequence comes from Ctenosaura bakeri, assembly GCA_948474755.1. Lineage (NCBI taxonomy): Eukaryota > Metazoa > Chordata > Lepidosauria > Squamata > Iguanidae > Ctenosaura > Ctenosaura bakeri. Next base: position 165,039 of record CAOLHI010004081.1, on the reverse strand, counting down.
CTTAGTTTGCCTATTTGCAGGGATTCTTGCAAGGTAGCTACAGATTTTAAAAGGCACAGATTCCAAACTGTATGAAGCAATAGTGCAAATCTCAGAGTTGCTTTATGTATCTAATATATACATTGTACCACTAAACCATAGATTTCTGTTACATGAGAAGTTAGCAGATCTATGACCATATGTGAGATGTGATGTGCAGAATCATCAGCTGGAGCAAAGTGTGACCTAAAATGTGTCATAACCTGATGGTTATTAGGGGTGCATTTAGTATATTTTCCAGTGTATGAAATGACTAATTTATTTCTGTATGAAGAAAGAATCTTTCTGATAGATTTGGCAACAAACCAGTGAACCGATGGAACAAACTTTTCAGTTTTGTATTTCAGCAGTGGTACTTTGCCAAAACAATAAAACCATCACTGTGTTAAAAGTATTTGGTTTGATCCACACATAGTCATGCTTAGTGAAGACTCAATAAGAGACAATAAAATCAGCTTAGGACCCATTGATTTCCATGGGTAAACTTAACTAAAATATTCCCATTGGCTGGAATATCTTCTTGGAAAAGAATGCATGTAGTGACAGAAGACCATCATTTTCAGCAGTGTAAATGCCAGAAGAATCACACACAAATACACAAAAAAAGTTTGTGCGACAACTTTCATTTTTTCCCCTTCAATAAACAATATAAAATAATCAGTCTAGAGGTATGATAGAAACTCTCCTGGAGACTGCATCATTGCTAATTGACTGGCCAAACAGAATATAGAATATCATTTTCTTATTCCTTTTCAGCATCTAGAGAAGTAACAGTTAACTCAGAGCTGAACTAGACTTAACCATATAATATGATACTGAGATGTTGATCTGAAAGGAGAAGTATTCAGTGGGATGGTGTGCCAGATGACGACCATGGTATGCAACAAAGGGAGCTTTAAATCATTGTGTCTGCATTGGCCCTGTCACCTGAATTTTTCCCAGAGAAGGGGATCTAGGTAGGGTTTGTGCTCAGTGCGCTAGCCAATCAGTTCCACTGATAGAAATAAAAGTTTTATTTCAGATTCTGCAGAATCAGGAACACAAGGCATACAGCAAATCAAGTGTTCTGTGAACACAAGACAAATCACATCTTATACAGCCTTAAAAGATCACATGGTACTCCCTGGGGACAAGATAGTTTCCTATACATATAGGAAACTATGTCATGAATATATTATTATGTCTGCATTCAAGCACTGAGCATGTGTTTGAGGTGGACCCGAATTATAATACCTAATCCCAGCTTGAAGGTGTGAAAGTTAATGTTACAATGAAGCTTAATGAGGTTATAGGTAACTTTAAGATCATTTCCTGTGGTTGCTCCCATTCACCTTGGCCTAGTTTGGGGTGCTCCAGACATTGCAGACCACAGAGATAATCACAGTCTAGCATCTAGTTATACCTGTTTCCTCATTTCTGTGAAGTCTCTGTTGCTTCACTTAGCTAGTTTCCTGTTATTCAGAGCTCTGGTTACCTTGCAAGCCTTGCTGCACTGTTCTATTGTAACCTTCTACCCACTTGCCAAAGCTACTGGACAGTTTCTGGACTCCAGGTTCTCTCAGCCCCAATCAGATTTTTCCTTTCCTGCATAGGGTTGCCAGAGTGGAAACTGGAGAGGGTTCTTGTACCTTCAATGGTTCTGTTGAGGATGGATTTTCAGCAGGTGTTGCTGGTCATACAATCCAGCAACAACTATTAAAGATATAGGAGCCCTCTCCAGTTTTAACTCTGGCAAGAATTATTTCTGCTGGGAAGAGTTGCTCTTTGTGCATGGTGGAAGGGCAGGGCTGATTCCAACTGAGAATGTGGCAGGGGAGCAAAAGTTTAACAATCCCCTCCCTTCACACCAGAGTCCTGATGTAGAAGCTCCCCTCCGTTGTCTATTTTTAAAACAAAAATCAGCCAGCACAATGCCAACTGACGTGACAAATGTCACCTGTAATTTGACCTTTGTTGGACTCAGTCCAGTTTAGAACAAAAGACATAACACGTGGAAAAAACTATATATGGGCACAAACACTGGTACCTGAGTGACCAGCATATGTTGAAAGCTAAAAATTTCCCCTGCGTGCTTGTTGGGCTTGCCTCTCAGTTGTGAGGGAGGGCATGTGTGAAGCTGTTACTGCACTGTCTGTGCCGCACTTAAGGTGACATAGATATCATTTTGATATCAATAATTCGGCTCTCTTCCACCACCTCTCTCCACGTGTCTGTGAGGCCACCAGACAAGCTCGCAAGACAGGAACGGCCAATAATTGCTGCAATATTCTAAACAATACAGGCTGGCCAAACATAGCTGTCTTGCCGCTTTAGGAGACCTCAAAGACATTATGTATGCATGCTGCTTACAAAGTAAATCCCTGCCCGGAGCAGCCAACTTGGCGAGCTGAATACTCAACTGCCAAGCACTGCGCATTTGCATACTGTCTACCTCTTTGCCAATTCAGACCTAACTCAAATCATGCTAAATTCTGACCTTTCCAAAGCTTTGTCTCACACCGAGAGACATTGTTTTCCCAAAGTGCGGAATAGCCTGCGATTACATTTCTCCTTATAAAAACCCCTGATTCCGAGACTATCCTCTGATCGCTCCTGAGTTCCATCCCATCTTGCTGCCGCTCTGCTTGCCACCGCTCAGCTTTCCCCTCAGTCATATTGACTGAGACCGCACAACTTCGGACCTTCGCAGTGATCTATCCGGGCGTCAGGACAGGTGTCGTATCACCCAATTCAACCATCCCTCTGAAAAATACCTCTGTCCCATTCCAACCTTTATTTTCTATAGTTATCTGAGTGCATGTGTTGCATACACTGTTTGTCTGTATTTAATAAAGATCTCAATTATTCTTAAACTCTGGTTTGCTTCTTGGCTTGGCCTGACCCCGTAGACATTGGGTAAAAGATTTGGCTGTGTTGCCCTGCCTCTTGCATTACTAGTTTGTGCTCTTAGCTAATTTCCCCAAACTTAGTTAACTGAGAGTGCATATAGGTGTCCCTCCCGGGACCCCCAGTAATCAGGGTAACAAAGCTTAGAGAACATAAAGCACGAGTCCAGCATCATAGCCATTTACACAGAAAACATTGCATTAGAATAATGGAAATCACCACCAACTGAAGCAGGAAATAATTTGATTGGTATGGAAACAATCACAAAATAATAAATGAAATATTACAAAATTGCATGAATTAAAAGTGCTGTCATAACTTACCCTTTGAATGATCCAGATGAGGAGGAGGTGACAGCAGCAGAGTGCCAAGAAGCTGTGCTCTCTCTGAGTCTGAGGAGACGGGGGTTAGGGAAGTAGGAAATCCTGCTTTCTAGGAGGTCTTGACTGCAGATGCTGAGGATGACACACTCCATCCTTCATTGAGAGAGAGAAAGGTGTTGACCCAATTAGGCACTAATGAGGCAGCAGTGGTCTTGAAAGAGCCTTAGTACCAACAATTGTCTTACCTGGTTGACTGACAGCACTCTCTCACATTCCTGTTTTGGCTTGACCTTGGACCAGCTATGTTTGGACTAACCTGTTTGCTCCTTGCTGGCTCATGTACCTGGACTTCTGACTTGGTGATGCCTCTTCTGGACCATTCTTGTGGTTCTCCCTTCATCTTGCTCAGATAACCTATGACTGACCCAGACTGGACTAACTACTCAACCATTTCTCATGCCAACAACCTGCTGCCTCAGGCTTGCGTTCAGGACAAGTGCTTCTCAAGCTGTCTAATGTGGTTGATTGCATCTTTTTCCCAATGTGCAAGATGCTGGTAATATATTTATGCCTGTTGGCCATGATTATGTCTTTATTTCTTAGACATCCACCAGAAGAAGACCTGGCAGGGGTGGCAGCAGATCAGGCCTGGGTGGGAGGGCTGTTGCCACTGCCGCCACCACCACCCAGGGCTAAGGAAGACCTCAGCAGCGGTGGCGGCAGGCCAGGCCTGGGTGGAGAGGCTGCTGCTGCCGCCGCCACCGCCACATCAGAGTGAAGAAGACCACCCTTGTGCTTTTCCTTCATCTTGCTCAGATAGCCCATGACTGACCCAGACTGGACTAACTACTCAACTAACTACTCAGGCCAAAGAAGACGGTGGTGGGGGTGTTGGCACACCAGGCCTGGATGGAAGGGCTGCTGCTGCCACCATCATGGCTGCTGCACTGGCCCGAGAACAACTCTGGTGGGGGCAGAAGCAGATCAGGCCTCGGTGGAAGGGTGGTGAGGTTCGGCTTTTTTGTGCCTCCCCTGGTATTAGCACCCAGGGCACACACCCCACTTGCCCTACCCTGGATACACCTCTGAAGACAGATTTCAGGTCAAGCAGTCCTGGAGGAAGAGAAATTTTGATTTTGTATATGAACTGCCATTTTCCTCAGCTGGGCATATTTTGTATCCCCCAAACTGTCCCAGTTTGGCAGGAACATTCCCAACTAATTCTTTGCCATCCCATTTTTTCAGCTGCTTTTAAAATGTCTATCTCTCCTCCTCCCACTTTCCCCCTTTGTTCTCAGCTTACTTCAGTTATTGCACCTGAGTTCAAAGTGCAAAAGTAGTTTGTGTGCAATTAAATTGTGGGAAGGAGTAAAGGAGGCAGAATCTTGGACTTCCCCAGAAGCTGAGGCAAAAGAAAATTGCTGCAGTCTCTCTTTGCTTGTCTGTTTTGTTTCATTAATTCCTTTTGCCACCTTGACCTCACTTTGATACTGATTGGGCACATGTGTCCCAGTTTTCACCTGTAAAATGCTGGAGAGTATGTACTTCCTGTGTTGGAGCCCATTAGAGAAAAGCCAATCAATACAGTGTGGGACATGTTTTCAGGGAAGAATGATCAATGTGAGGATTGGTTAAGTATATTGGAATTCTGTCATAATTCTCCTACTTGGCTCTTGCATTTGATTTGCAGGGAACATGTGTTGGTAAGGTAGTATCTTTCTTGCAGAAAGTTTCTTTAATGTCCATGGGAACATTGACAACAAATAAACATTCAGTTTATACCAAAATGTTAACTAACTTAGTTCACAACGCACCCAATGCATTTGGCCTGTGACAGATGCAACTAGGCACAACCCATAGATCATTCAATTTGTACCTGTTGAGTCCTTGGCCCTTTCTGCAGCTTACCTTTTTTTGGCGCTGGGGTGCAGGGGTTGCATGAGCAGCCTCCAGCGAGAGGTTCTCGCGTCCCCACTGCTTCAGCTCCGCACGGCTGCCTGCTCCCGAGCAGGCAGCATGAGAGCCCCGCCTCTTCCTTCTGCAGTGCAGCCTGGGAGTTTCCCAGACTGTGCTGGGCAGGAAGCGTGACTGCCATGGCTCTGGAGGCTCCGCACGCAAGGCAAGTGTACACGGGGCCCTGGAGCAATGCACAATCACACACCATTTTAGGCTGAAAATCAAAAATGAAAAAGTGCGCAAGCGGCATCTGCCCTACCCTGGAAAGTCATGTGATTATGAGTGCGTCATGCAAATTGCTCCTCACAATCGTGTGATGCTCCAGGCGCCCTTTCGCATGGCAAATGCCATGCGAAAAGGGCTTGTCTTGCACAACACTTTCCTCTTCCTGCTTCTTTTAATAGTATTCCAACCTGATTGTGCACTTGGCAATGTGTTGCAGTCTGAAACCTGGCTTCTCAAAACACCTGTGACTTCACCTCCACACCACCATCACAAAGTTTTGAGGTCATAATTTTAGTGTGCCATCTTACACAAGCCTACTGAGAAGAAAGTCTCACTGACTTTGGTGGGATTTACTCAAGGGTATTAGATACCATATGATCTTGGAAGCTAAGCATTGTCAGCCCTGATTAGTATTTGAATAGGAGGCCACTGATGATTACCAGGTGTTGTAGACTCTATTTCAGAGGAAGGAACTGCAAAAACCACCTCTGGGTATTCCTTGCCTGAAAACCCTATCAAATTCATAGGGGTTGCTGTAAGTTGACAGGCAACTTGAAAGTATATGCATGCATAAGTAGGCAGAGGATTGCAGCTGTACTTTTTATTACTTTATTATAATAATTATATTACTATTAGATTTTTTGATATAGAATATATTTTTTTTCATATTATTGATTAGAAAATATTATAGTGTTATTAATATATTGGTGTGTATTGTGATACTTTGTGGATATTCAGGTTGTTTTCTTGAATTCTGTTCAGGCCAGTAATATTTGCTGCAGCGCACCTTACAAATAAGACAGTCCAGAGAACTAAACAGAAGGAACTTTGTTGAAACACTGAGCCACTTTTACATACATGATGTCAAAAAGCATGCGACCTGGGTTTATTTGTCCTTACTTGCTATTCTCTAGGAAGGTTTCTTTCATAAAAATTGCTTGAGGAGCACTTCTGTTCCATACTTAGAATACAAAAGCAACAAAGAGTCTGGCGATGCCTTGTGGACTAACACATATATTAAGGCACAAGCTTTCAAGTACTAGAGCCCTTTCCTCAGATGCATCAGATTCATTCTGTGTACTGAGCAGCTGAGCCAACAGACATGCTGTATCTTTAATCTTATACATACAAGCAAGGACTCCTTACGTGCATAGGACAAGGTCTAGCACTGGCATGAAAAGAACTTCCTTGCTTACTTCCTAGGGAAGGTAATTTGAACACATCTTATCCTTGTGTGCACTTGGCTTTGAGGACTTGCTGGGTATATAGAAGTGAGTCATTGTATTACAGCAGTTTTATATAGATATGCTGGATAGAAATAGTTTACATTGAACTTAATTTTTTTTATCCCCAGTTGCTAAAAGTATTGCTGTCTATGGCCGTTTCTGCACTACACTGTCATAGTGCTACTATTCCACTTTCAACATCCTGTGGAATTCTGGAGTTTGCAGTTTAGGGAGGGGAATTTAGAATTCTCAGCCAGAGAGCTCTTTGGCTTCAGGAAACTGCAAACCCCAGAATTCTACAGGATGTTGAAAGTAGAATAGTAGCACTATAACAGTGTAGTGTGGAAATGGCCTGTGTCTGTATGATGGGTTTTATTCTCTCTCTTTCTCAGGTGTATAATTCTATAAACTTCTTTACTGAATGACATCAGTCCCAGTTAAACATCTAGACTTGCGAATTCATTCATCATTAAGGAGATAATTCATATTACCTGTATTCCACCAAAAGAACCAGCATGGTGCCAGGGTTTGAATCCCTGCTCAGCCATGAAAACCCACTGTGTGAGTTAGGGCAAGTCATAATGTTCCAGCCTCAGATGAAGGCAATAGCAAACCTCCTCTGAACAGATCATACCAAGAAATCTCTGTGACTTGTTCACCTTAGAGTTGCCATAAGTTGGAAATGACTTGAAGGCACATACCAACAACAGTATTCCACCAGTGAATTTAATACATGGGATGTCAGGGTGAAGAATTAGTCTTTTAATGTTATGGGCCACTACAGAACCAGAAATGCACAGCAAAACAGGAAATGATTAGCACACACTTTGCAAGTGGTTAGAAACTCAATTTGTTCTAGAGGGAAGAGCCAATAGATTATCTATATGTGAAAGGATGAGCTGTTAGAATGCATGTATATATAGTTGTCTCCACATTCACAGGAGGTAGGAGTGTACGATCCCAGCAAAAGTGGAAAAACCATGAATATCTATAGGCATTTGAATCCTCGGTGGGGAGCACACCAGCTGTCTGCTTCTGCCTTTTAGTTGAGAAGAGAGTGTCCTTTCCAGGGCAGAAGTGGGCAGCTGATGGGGCTTGCTACCACCTCCACTGCTGCCCTAGGCCATTTTAAAGAGAAACTAAATGCTTCACATTTGCAGTCTCTCTTAGTCTAGGGCAGCAGTGGAGATGGCAGCAAGTAATTCACGAATAATCAAATCCACAAATGTTAAACTCTCAGATATGGAGGGCTGATTGTAATTTCAATATACACGGGATACATAAGAACTCTAGAACAGGTTATCCAGAGTTTGGGGATTCAGTTATGCCAGTAAACTGATGACCTAAATCTCTCTCTCTCTCTCTTTTCCATCTAAACCAAGGAAATGACTTTGCCTAAATCATTGAATGATGTCAATAAAAGACTAGATGACGATAGCATTGAAATTTAATCTCAGTTAGACAGTTTCTCCTGGTCACATGAATACCAGATTAGGGAATGAATATTCAGGTTTTGGTTATAGTCCCTTTGAGCATTTGTGGTTAGTGTGTTCTCTTGGATTCAGCCATGAACCTGGATATCAAGCTTTTGGCAGTGGCTGGAAGTGAGTTTGCACAGTTTATTCTAGTGCACTAATTGTACTTATTCTTGGGATGGTTAGGTATGACCTGATGAAACAATCCCTAGCTAAATCTTATTTGGATTACTGCAGCTGCCTTTGAAAAAAATATATTCAGAAACCTAAGATAGTTCAAAGTGCTGTGGTCAGACTACCAGCTGAGGCTGGTTATTAAAAGCATATGTGACTCTCCTGTCACAACAGTTTTACTGGCTACCAGTCTGTTTCAAGTCAGAACTCAAAGTACTGATTGTGACCTATGAAACCCAACATGACTTGGGACCAGGTTGTTTGAAAAATTGTGCTGTCTCATATGAGCCTGCCCAGCATGTAAAATTCTTAGGAGACTCCTTTCTCTTTCTTCTACCACCACTCTATTGCCATTGCAGGATAAACAGGGAACAATGGATCTATCTCTGCTAAGTCATATAGGGTGTGTATGCAGTACCTCGTGTGATAATATTAGTGTGAGTTTTCCAGATGGTTCCCTCCTAGGATCTGGAACTCCCCACTGAGAGAGAACAAACTAACTCTGTCCTTAATGCCCTTTTGCTGGCAGGGAAAGATATCTTTATTCAGACAGGTTCTTGACTTTTACACTGACTTATTTGTTGAAGCAGGGCATTTCCAATGGTTGCTTATTTATTGCTTAATTTTATTGATTTGTTCCTCTGTTTTGATTAAAATTTTATGTGTTACCTTTCATTGTTGACTGCATTTTTAACAGAAAGACAGGACAGAAATGAGTGCAATTGAGAAATATCACTTCGACAATTTGCTGTTGTCAGGATGCCTCGGTCCTTTGCATCTTAGTAGTTCTCTCCAAGACATTTACATAGACCAGACAGATGCCCATGTGGAATTAAGACTGAGGAAATCTGTTAGGTCCCCTCCCTCCATTTTTTAGGATCCCACCACAGTTCCATATCTGGCTGTGAGACTTTCCCTAAGCCCTCTTCTTATGGGGTAATTTGTCTGTAATTAGGTATACATTTTCCATGCATGTATTTTAATGCATTTTCCTCAGGCACTACAGCAGGGAGGAGCAAAAGTCAGAGGCTAGGGAGTCCTGGAGGCAAGCCCTCTGAGGCCCTCCCTTCAAAAGGTTCAAAAGAATTTCCCTCCCAATAGCATCAACAGCATTGTTGCCATGTATCTGCACCCTTTGGACCATTTCAGGCTCAGGTTAGACCTTCTTTTACGACAGAAAGCAGCCCAGAGGTCACTTCCTGTTTTTTTTTTCTTTTTAAAAAAAACCCTTTCCAAGGGCTAATGACCTGAGAGAGGCCAAAAACATTCCCAAATGCCCCCACACCTTCCTTGAGGGCATTTGGGGACAAATAATATTTGAAAACAAAATGGGAAAAAAGAATCTTTAGAGGGACTGCAGAGCACAAAACTGTCCTGTGGGGGCTGCACATATCCTAGAAGCCACAGATTGCCCATACCTGGACTATGGGGTGTTTATGCTTATTTTGTAAATATATACCTTTTTATTGTGTGCATTTTTCAAATGTAGATATGGGTTTGTATATATTGTTCTTCAATAAAATGCTTCACATGCCCAGGATATGCACAAAATTCAAAAGTAAGATGCACTTCCTCCTATTGATAGCCTGAGAAAATTCCAGTTAGATATTTTTGTAGGGAAATGTGAACCCTATGAATTTCTTTTCCATCTCTACTTGTAATTTTGACATGCATGGCACTGACCCGATTTATGTCCATGGAGGGGCCTGTCCAGCGTTGGGCTAGGGTTTCAGTGTTGTGCAGTGACATCCAGAGCTCTTGGTCTGCCTTACAAAAAAAAAATAAATTAAAAAATCATAAAGCATTCAGAGTAAATATGCCTCATTTGTATAGTTTATTCATGTTACAAAAGTCAGGGTTTTCTTAAAGAATAGCATTTGTAGAGGACCAGAATAGCACAGATGCAGAATTTTGATATTTCTAGTAGAGTGCACCCAGCTATAGGACTGTGGAACTGATGAAAAATATAGTTTGTTCTTCCAGTACTCTGCCAAACACAACATCCAGCTTGAAATATACACCTGGGGCATTGTTTGTATTCAGCAATAATTTTGGACTGGCTTGATTTTCAGCTATTCGATGAACTTTAGAAAGTAGTCATTGCCTGTGTTTGACTAATAGCTGATCTTTTTTGGTAATCACTTTACAAATCTGTTTGTCTTCCTCTGTACAGTTTTTGCCCGCATCCTGAAAGCTCCTGAATCCTACAATGTTAGCTTTGGCTCAGTGGTGACATTGCAGTGTGCAGCAACAGGCATTCCAACTCCTACTGTGACATGGCTTGAAAATGGAAAAGCTGTAAGTGTCCCTGCAGTTTGTTTGATCTCGTGATATGAACACATGTAATGTTCCTTAACTGAGGGCTGCTGTCAGTTGGATCTTGAATCCTGCCTGCTGTGGCTAATTCAATGGGGGGATGAGGGCATGGGTTTCAAGGAATAGTAGGCACACTGTTGCCTGAAGGAGTGATGCTTGATACCTAGTAAAGATGGCAACTCCTGAAAGCCCTTGCTGGACCTGTGAATATATGATTGCCATTTGCTAATACTGCCTTTGGTGGCAAGATGCTCAAGAGGATGATTGTGATACAGCTGCAGACATTCTTGCAGGATATGGGACATAATACACTTTCTCCTATACCTGAAGATGTGCCTGGCTTGTGTCACCAGGTAGATGGGTTTGGGAGTTTCCATTAACATGATAGCCAAATATTAACAGCTATTAGAAATGAATATTTTAGAAAGGGTTAGTAACTCTGCTGGGTAGTTTTGCTTTAGTTTGAAAGTTCAAAACTGAGAAAAAAAATATGCAAGTGGGAACTGAATGGGGAAGTAAACTTTCCTGTTAGCAATCTGTTCACACAGTTCTAGCTGTTAGGATTAGAAATATTCATTTCTGTTCAGTACAAACCTTGGGACTCTGCCTTTTGTCATTCTTGCCTAGCTCAAGGATCCTGTTTAGCCCTGGAAATGTGGTGTGTCAGCCATTGAACAGTCTGAGTAAAATTAGTTGCTTAGGGGCCCAGTGCAGATATAATATCAGTGTTAAAAGCGATGCTCTGCCTGCCATTTGGCCTCCACGAAGAACAAAAACTAAAGTGCAGCCAATAAAATTCACAAGAAAAAAGAAAGGAAGACATGTCTCCAGATGCTAGATCAGTGCTTTCCAAACTCTGGTCTTCCAAGTGTTCTGGACTGCAACTCCCAGAATCACTGATCATTGGCCAAGGCAACTGGAACTTCTGGGAGTTAAAGTCCCAAACACCTGGAGGACTAAACTTTGGGAATCACTGTGTTAGATGATGGTGTTTATTAGCTAAAAAAGGCCAACACATTTCAGCCTACAATTACTCTGAGGGCCTTTCCACATGCAGAGGAAGAAATGGGCGAAAACATGCTAAAACGGAGCTTACCTGAAACCGGGTAAGTCCGTCGCCACGTGGAGCAGCGCATTTTCGCTGCTCCACACTCGTCGGCGTCCCGCAGCGTCCTGCGGTGCCCAAAATGGCGGCTTGCGGCTGGCAGAGGCTCTCCACCAACCGGAGAAGCTCACCAGCTGGAAACACGCCCCCTGGGAGGTCTGCAGGCACGCTCTTACGCACACCTGCAAATCTACACCGGGCATTGTGACGGGGTTGCATGCGGCTGCACGGGGCTGCATGCCCCATGCTTTTTAAAAACCTAATGAAAAGTGCTTTCTAAAAAGCATGTGGCGCTGCCACTTCTGGTCGCCCTAGTGCGGATTGGGGTATGACACTACGCAAAAGTAGTTTCCACCCCAATCCACTTTATGGTGTAGACGACCTCCATCAGAGGTTGCTCTACACCGTTTTTTAACCCCCGTGTGGAAAGGGCCTGAGGCCTTCTTCAAGACAGCAGAAATTTTTGAACAAAAAACTTCAGACTTTATTCACAGGCTTTCTTTCTGTCAATAAACAGTGAATGGAGCTCTATTTACAGAAATTTCTGAAATTTTGACTTGTGCATTTTGCCCCCAAGCCCAGTTTAGGGAATTGTGATTTCCTTAAAATGCCTTAAAGCTCTGCCTGTTGGTCCGCCTCAGTGTAAGATTGCTTTGTGTCTTTTTGCATGACTTCCATATGTTCCATTTTTCTCTTTCACATTGTTATAATGATGATCTTTCCCCTTTCCATTATTTAAAACTCAGTTATTACAACCGTTTCTTGTGTCTTTCTATACACTTTGGTGGCACCATTTTTAGATTACAAGTCTGTGGATGGAAGTTCCTCCTATTTTATTTTGTACGCCATCTAGCAGCCCTTTAGAAACAAATAGTTGCAATAGTTTAAAGGATCTTGCAAAGGGGGAACATCTGCAATCATGTTGCATAAGGGAACAAGAAACAGAGTGAGGAGTAATTCAGATTTTCCTAACCTCTAATGTCATGGCTAGAGTTGGATAGAAGTCCCCAAGGCTGTCTCCTGTAGTTAGGGGGGCTGCGATTATCACCTCAGGTGGCAGATGCTGTGTGGAAGGGCGACGGTGTCTCAGCTTTTCCATTTAGGCTGCTTATTTGCCCATCACTGTCCCATCATCAAAGAATCAACATGATGTAGTGGTTTTAATGTTGGGCTATGACTCTGGAGACCAGGGTTCGATTCCCCACTCAGCCATGGAAATCCACGGGGCAACCTGGGTGCGTCACATACTTTCAGCCACAGAAATAGGTTTGATTCTGGGTCACCATAAGTTAGAAGCCACTTGAATGCACACAACAACAATGTCAATCCTGTCATCATTGTTGAACTTCCAGTCCAGCTGGCTTCCTCATATGAGATGGGAAGGGGAAGATTGGGGGTCAGCCCTGGTTAACCTAGAAGATCTAAGCATATTAATATAAGTATGGTTCTTTAGGAGCTGTGGAGCTAACCAAATGTACGGTGAACTTTGGGATGAATTCCATTCCAGCAGTGGATTTTACAGGATGTAAAATGTGTAAGGGGAAAGCTTGGCAACTAAGCATGAAAAGTCAATATCATTTACTTTGTGAAATCTAGACTAGCTTAAGCCTTGGAGAAGTATGTTACATTTGGCCTGTTTCTATTTGCAGAGCTTTTATATCCACACTTCATTCCTTCTACCTTAGCCATGTTTGGGTTGGACTGTCAGCTATTTGGCATTTGTGCCTGCAAGGCACAAATTAGCTGCTCCTTCTCCAAGACCGAATCATTTTGAATATGGCAAACAGAATGTTCTTGCCTGAGTGCCTGCCTTACTCCTTAACCAGGAACCAGAAGGAAGCAAGGGTAAATATTTGAAGAGTGAATCAGGACATTGGCTGGTTTCTAAAGGATTAGACCAGCCTTCCCCCAACTGAGTGTGTCTCAGACTATACCTTCCATTATCATTAGCATGGGTCATGCTAGCTGGTGCTGATGGCATTTGTATTTCAAAATACCTGGATGGATGCATGTTGTGAAAGGGTGGATTAAACAATCTAATGAAAGATGAGCCTAGAGGTTCTTGCACAGAATAGACTGGGAATCTTTAACTGCCCTCAAGTAGGTATATTTCCCACTATTGTTTAAAGATAGTTATGACAGTGAAAGTGTTAAAAAACTGGTATTAACTTGTAACTTAGATAAATCTTTGGTCTCTTCCTGGGAAAAAAATAAAATGGATTTTTAAGGATTAAAAAGAAAACTTGTATGACAGCAAATCATGGAATTTCTGTGTACAAGAAATAAGAACACAAATAATCACTTGACAGCGGCTCACATTTCAAGTAGAAAAGCTAACTGTCAGCTTAGAAGGACTAAAAAATACAATTACTTGTAATACTTATAATGCTTTTGGCAGCTATTTTCTATTAGTTTCCATAATGTAAACAGCAGACTGCAATGCTTAACTGTCTTTCAAGCTGGTTTGAAGTCAGCTGCACCAAGGGATTGTTTTACCTTAAGAGGTCTTGACAAAAAGATTGCCCGTATACTGCAGCTATTTTCAACCCTTCCTTAGTTATTTTTCCTGTCCCCGTGAATTCTATCCATGAACGTGGCAAGGAAAGTATTCTTTACTGTGTGGTCCAGGCTGAGAATGAACAAGTCTGACTCACTCTTCAAGTTCTCAATTTCCTTTCCAACATTTTCAGCCAGAGCAGAACACTGTACACAAAACCATTGGATGATACAGTAAAACCCCTGTAAGATTTAGGTTCAGCAAGAGGAGGGGAAACCAGCATGAAGATGGCAACATGAAGCTTAAAACATCAACTTCACTAAAGGCCAGAAGAGATAGAACATCTGAATGACTGTGTCATTATTACAGTACTTTATTCCACAGAAATTAGGTGGCACGTGTGGGATCTGGAAGGTCTCTGTTTGATTTTTTTTTTAAAGAAAACACTAAAACAGGGGTCTAATCCTTATGTATTTTGGAAAAATGTTTTGTCTGACTCTCAGGGATAATAGGACTTTTTATATTCCAATGGCAAGGCATTGTTCATTATTACTACCCTTTTCCTTATAGAATTTTTGTTTTTAAATTTTAATTTTTTTTATTTACATTCAAAAGTGCTCTCAGTTACAAACAATAATGAACAAACAGGAAAATAAAAACACAGAAGGAGGGTAAAATAACCACATTAGCTGTCTCTATAAAACATGACCAAATGTCCAAATATAAGCCCATTTGTAAATTTTGCCTATGTGTCATTCACTGAAATGTTTCAAGTATTGTTAGATCTTCTGTTCTTTGGATCACAGGTGGAGGAAAATTATCTTTCCAGTAATGAAGTATTAATCTTTTAGCAGTCAAAAGGATCTGAAAAAAATCCACTTCCATTGACCATGTATTAGATTCCAAAAAACAGGTAAATAATTCAAAAGAACATGAACATCCCTGAATATCAAAGAACTTTCCAATACTAAATTTATTCTTGTGATTGCTTCTTCCCAAAATGTAGCTATTATGGGACAATTTCAAAATATGTGCATTAAGGAAACATTAGCAATATTACTCCTCTAGTAATGTTCTGATTTAGAAAATCCTTTCCTGAATAGATGTTGTGGCGACCAATACGCATGAAAGAGGACTTTCTGCTTTATAAGACATAGTCAGAGATCTATAGCCCCACTAGTTGTAGATTTTAAAACTGGTAGTCTGACAAGTAGTCAGAATTGATTGTCCCAATTCTCTATTCCATTCTTGCTGTAAGCCTCAAAGGTCATATTTATTTATAGATTACGGAAATTTGTATATAGAAATGGTTGGGCTGGATACTTGATTGCTTAATGTTAATGTCTCAGTTAATGTCTCTAATATTAAGGGAATCTCAGATGCACTTAATGTTGCAGTGTCAAACCTGGATTGTAACAAATATTTCAGTTGTAGGTATTGCCATTTAGCTGAATGAGGAAGTTTAAACTGGTTTTGCAGAATTGAAAAAGGCAAAAACCCATAATCAAAATAAAATTTCTGATTTATGGTAACAATCCCATCAGCAGCCCACACCTTCCACAAAAATGGTCCCTTACTAATTTTCCAATCTGGGTTCCCCTCTGAAGTCAATTTGGCAAAAGCATATAAGTCAAACTGCAATTGATAAGAGAATGGCCAGTTCCACACAACATCACTATCCGGCAATAGCAGTGAGTTGTTTCCAGTTCAGGAGCCATGCTACCACAAAACATCATCACTATCCAGCTGCTATCCCATCCCCAAGCGTTGCAAAACCACTATATTCTATTTCTGGAAAAATCTGTTAAGTGCCTCCATTAACACTTCACTCCCCTCAGCCGTCTCACTGCAGAATGTAATGGTGCTTGATAGTGCTTTCTGTTGTCACAGATCCAGCAATGGGCAGGCTGTGTTAGTGTGCCCAGCTTGTCCCTCCCTCAGTGACTCCCATGGAGTGGTAACTTCAAAACCTATCACCTCTCTGTGTTTTTTTTTAAAGTTCTCCTTTGAGTTAAAACTTTTAATTTTTTTAAAATACATTTTTAGGCATTATAGTGTGAAAATGCAATAGTGTACTGGCATGTTTTGTGTGACTTCCAAAGAAAAACAATAACAACAACAAAACCCCAACCAATTAGGGATCATGGGGTGGGGTGAAGGCAAAGTGGCCAAGGACATTGTAGTGCAGAAGGAACACCGATGGGAATACCACTACTCATCCGCTTAAGGTGAAAGGGTGAAGAAAAGTTCCTAATCTGCTGCCATTGCACGAGTGACAATGCTGGGATTGTAACAGAAGAATGCACTAGTGGTGTCTAGTGCGGAAATGGCCAAAATTTGACATATAGATCTAACCACTGAAATTTCTGGTGAGAACACTGCCTTTTTTTAATAAAATGAGAACTGAGTACTGTCCATGTAAATAGACGAGCCAGAAATGAAGACTCCAAGACTGACCATGGTGGATTACTTAGTTTAAGTAGATAAGTAGATAATAGGCATGCCTATTGGTACGATCTAAAAAGTCAAACCTTCTGTCTTTGATTGGAATTTGCATCCTTTTCATTAAAATTCTAGGAGGAGATGACACCCCCATCTCCTGAACAATACCTTTAGTTTTTGAAAAGGTAAAAGTAGTAGAATTCCACATATAACCATAAGCTAGATATACTATTCACTTTAATTTTGTTTATATTACCCCACAGATTCAGCTTTAAGCCCACTCTTCTGGCAAAAAACTTGTGCAATACCTTTTATCAGCTTCCATATATTAAGATCAATCATCTGAGACAAGTCCCTAGAGATAGAAAATATGTTATCTCCCCATGCCATAAGCATCCCTTCATATGCACTCCAGAAACCTTCTGTCAAAAAAAATCATAAAAATCCTTGGGATCAAGAATCTGACTTCTGTTTGGCTTCTTAGCAAACTTTACATATTGCTAAGTGCCTTGTATATAGACAATTGTGTCTAATTAATAATAAGGGTATTTATAATCACTCAGTAGAAATGAATCAGAAAACTTGGATCAAATGCTTTAATATTCCAAATTTGTTTCCAATAAGGAATTTTGGTTGGTGGTTTCACAGTTTGGAATCTTCTGGTGCAAAAACACTCAGTGTCTTTGCTGAAAGTATACAGTCAGCTTCTGTGACTGCAGAGAAATCTACAGATGTTCTATGGAAAATAAAGGAAAAGAGTTTAAACGTGGGATTTTATTAAATCTGCTCCATTAGTTCAGACTTTGCAGCACCTGGATGAACTCAAGGAAATCTGAGTTCGTGCCCTGAGGAAATTGCTTCTGCAAGCCAGCAAGAATAATTTCTGCACACTAAATCCAGAAGTGATTTCTAAAGAAATAAACCATTTGATTAAATGCTTTACTCTGAACAAAGAGACATGTTTAAACAGTAATGGGAAACCCAGTTTGGTCACTCTGACAACTGACATAAGGACTTTTTCATGTGACCAACCTCTGGTTTGTTTTAAACATTAGCACGAATATGCTTATTAATGTTGAGATTGTGCCTTTCTAATTACAGTGGAATAAGGAACTCATAGTACTGGTTATCCGTCAGATGATGGTGTTAAATATCAGCTACATACTATGTGTAAAAATATTTTGGGGATCAAATATCATGGGGAAAGCAATGAGTCCCATATTACTGTACTGGTGAATATACACCCCAGGTAAAGATCTTGAGTAGGGTAAAGTTTAAACTATAGGGTCTAGCCTCATAGCTTGAATTGCAAGAATTTAATTCCTGTTTTAAAAAGTGGTGAAATTTTCAAGTTGACAGGATATTTGTAAATAGAAACAATTGTGATCTAGGGTACCACAAAGTATAGCAAGCTTAAACTTGCTTGACAATAATTCCCTCACTTATTATAGTTCGGCAAAAAAGTGTAGGGAAATGTCCAGCAACAAACACTCAGTATCCTATAGTTCACAGCATACCTTAACTGAAAGAAAATAACCATTAACCATTAGTCAGATGCAACAGTTTGCTATTGTTTTTACAGGAATGTAGTTCTTCACTAACTTTCTTCTCAAAGAATGCAATGAATCGTTTAGCCGTTTTCTTCCTCTCTTGAAAAACTCTTCAAAAACAGTTCTTTTCCTAAGGCCTATTCACAGTTTGGGATTTATTCTGCGTAAAACTCGTACATGGTTATTTTGCCCTCAACCCAGCATTTCCTGCGTATGAAACAGCATTTTCTGTGCAGAAAATAAAATTAAAATAAAATACTATTATTATTATTATTATTATTTTGCACAAAACAACAATAAGATTTCAGGATCTTTTTCATCAGGGAATTTTTAAACATTCTTTCCATCCCTATGTTGTACGCTTTCAAGTTGTTTCCAATTTACAATGACCCTAAGGTGAACTAGTTACAGGGTTTCCTTGGCAAGATTTTTTTTTTTTTAGAGTGAGTTTACCACTGCTTTCCTCTGAGGCTAAGAGAGTGTGACTGCCTAGGTCACCCAATGGGTTTCCATAACTAAACAGGGATTCAAACTCTAGTCTCCCAGAGTCCAATTCCAATACTTGAACCACTACACCATGGTTAATATGGTATAAAACTGAAAACCAGTGAGGTATAGTAACCTACCTTGCAAAGTGTTTGGGGATTAAAAGCTCTTCTAAAGTGTATATAAGTTGAACTCCTGGGAGAAAGGGAAGGATATGAATGTAATAAAGTAAACAGAAAAAACAAATTTGTGTCTGTAGTGCGTAAGAACTGCTGATATGGCTCTTTTAATGTACAAAATACTTTTCAGGTCTTAATTGCATTAGGTCTCAAAACAACCCCGAAGTAATCCCTTAACGTTCCATCATTGTTGTTGTTGTTACTACTGTTCTTGCACCATTACTGTACATGGCACTCTATAGGTAAAAGAACAACAAAACACTCCCCTGTCCTCAGGCTTACAATCTAATTAAGACATGACACAAAAAGAAAAGGGAATGGTAATGTGGGAAGCGATTAAGGCCTTTTCCGCACTAGCCTGTTATAGCGGGATGATTCCACTTTCAACATCCTATGGAATCCTGGGGTTTGCAGTGTTGGGAGGGGCCGGCCGGCCCCTCCTGACACTGCAAACCCCAGGATCCCATAGGATGTTGAAAGTGGAATCATCCCGCTATAACAGGCTAGTGCGGAAAAGGGCTAAGTCAAGCGGATGCGGCCTCTTTTTCTCTTCCTCTGAGGCAAGAGCAGCGGCAGTCGGGAAAAAGAGAGGGCCCTCCGTCTGCTTCTGGGCTCAGGCATGATGGAACTGTGCCTTCCTCTTTCCCTCTGAGGCCAGGACAGTGGCAGTTCTTTATTCTGCTTCTGGGCCTTGGGATTGTGTGTGATGCCCGTCAGCTGTTAAGAGCTCTGGTGGAAAGAACCCTAGCTCTTGCTTGATGTTATGGACAACACAAGATCTCATGATCTCAGTACCTTAAGATATTTTACTGCTTGAGAAAAAGCAGAAAGTGTCAAGGTATGTAGTATCAAAAGCAAGACAAATTATTTTGGCCTTTGAGGCAGAAAAAAACCATAAACACTTCTTCTGACCCCTAATGGTAAAAAATACAATATTAATAAATTACTCTTTTCTGCCCTTTTGTGCTAACAAAAATGTACTGCCTAAGGTGCTTGCCTCACTCTGTCTAATGGCAGAGCCGACCCTGGTTCTCTCAGCCTCTCTGTTTATATCAATCCTTTACTTTAGTTAGATGTTAAACCTTCAGAGCTTGGAATCAGTTAATTACTTAGCAATTAATGAGAACTAGTTAATTCTAATTAGTCAATGTGGGTATAACTACTTACACTTTCTCAGTTAATAAGAATGGCCTTAATTCTTTTGTGGTGTACCTTTCAAGGTTATTTTTACAATCACAGAGGTGTAACGTTATTAAGGGATACAGGAGGAATATGACATAACTTGAAATGCTGGCTTGTGATGCCACTTATTCTGTTGCCTCGTGTTGTTTTGTGATGATGGGAAATATAGAAGACAAGAGTGACTTTTGTTGCACAAGTTAGTAGCTTGTAGCATTCATACTTTTTCAAACAGTACATAAAAAGTAAAGCTCTAGTTACATCAGAGAAATGGGGAAATAATAAGTTACCTTTAAGATTGTTACTCTGATGTCAACTAACTGCATTTACGTTGGCACTAGAATGACAGCTAATTACTTTCTAAACACAATATTTCTAAGCCATGTTCCTTCCTGTTGCCTCTTTGCTTTTAGGTCTCAGCAGGATCCATTGTAGAAACAGTAAAAGAGAGAGTGATTGATTCCAGGCTCCAGGTCTATGTTACCCGGCCTGGTCTGTTCACTTGCATAGCTACCAACAAGCACAGCGAGACTTACGGCACTGCAAAAGCTGCAGCCACAATCAACGTGTCAGGTATATGTTAGGCAAAGAGACTGCATGTGGAGGATTAAATGACATTTTAACTCCATCCTGGGATTTTCCTGTCACATGCAGAGACATCTTCGAAGGGTTTGGCTTCCTTGTAATTTACAGTGGGATAAATTTGATCTAGGAGTGCACCTTGTTCCTGGCTATTTCTTCCTACATTATTACACTTCAGAAGTTGGCACAGCTATAATTTCAGACATGTTTGCTGCCATCCTGATTACAGTGTCCCAAGAGCACTCTGTAAACTCATCCAGAAGCAGGAAGTAAGTCTGATGGAGCACTGTATTAATATCACCAAATAGCCCCATGGAAATAGTTTAGTGAGCCACCAACATCTTGAGTATTACTTACAAGGAAGTGGCGGATGGAGGTGGGGATCAAAGGAACACATATAGAATGCTGAAGGTTTAGATAGTGCCTTACTGTGTTCTCTCCAGTAAGGATGTAAAAAATATCTACAAACTTTCTGTTGCTGTTGTTCTGGTTTGTTAGAGAAATGGGTAGTATTTTCCAATGTCCTAGCCTCCCTCCATTCTTTTGTTTTGGTTGTGTTCTCTTTTTTCTTGCACAAAATGTTGCATTTTACATGTGCACACACACACACAAGTTCCAACTAGTGGAAATAATTGAAAAATGCTTAGCTCTCCACTCCTCAAATAAGCAAAGATTTTCAACTTTATTCCCCAGGGCCAGTATGCACAACACAATGAGGTTAAAAGATCAGTACAAAACTACTTTGGTTTTGATTTTTCTGGGTGTACTAACCTTCTGAAAGGGTGTGGTGACTTGTAGTCTTATTGTAATGGTGTGAAGATACTTTCTGCCCTCCCTCTCAGAGATTTTAAGGGAGATTACTTTGCAATGCACAAATTAACTTCACAGGGAATGTACTTTTATATGTCATATCCTTAAATGCGTTTTCAAAAATCTCTCCCTGCTATTACACCATTTTCCATTCAAAACAAAGAAAGCTATTTTTTTTTCTTATTTGCTTTCTACTTCTTCAGCCATTAGCCTGAGGAACAGACAATACAAAACATTCGTTGATTTTCTGGAGGTCAGATCCACTGGGGTCACAAAGCTTATCACTATCTGCTGTAGTAGCAGCAGCAAAGCTAATTTCTCCTGCTTTTCTCTTCAAATCAAGGCTCCTGTGGCATGCAGAGGGCAGCTGTTGGCCTTCGTGTCAGTTGGGTGTGAATTTGTTCAGAGTCCTAACTTCAAATGCGCAATCCAAGGTGCTGAGCTCTGCCTGAAAAATAGGTTCAACATCTTGGGTAGCCCCTTTACAAATAACACTAAATGCTGGAGCAGATTCACTGATGTGGGAACCACCAGTTGCCACTGAGTGTGTGCACCTTGTTTCCTAGACTAATAATGTTGGTGGAAGCTTCCCACATGCATTATTTTCAGTGGAAGCACAGTGTGCTATTCATTCACCCTTGCCCTAGAAACATCAAAGGAAAAGGCTATCTAAATCCTCCAAGCTTTAGCTGAATTCCTAAAGATATAAATACCATCTGTTTGAGTTCACCACAAACAGTGCTAACCATTTTCAATTCTCTCTTTCCTTTTTCAATTCCCATACCTATCTCTTTATTGGATGGACCTTGCGACTGTACCCTTAGAATGGAGGTAAGAATAATCTCCGGACTGTGTTTGAGAACAAATATATGTGTTATCTTTTGGTAAGCTGGTTCTGTATGTTTCCCTGCTAAGGCTGAAATCAGATGTTATGGGTGGCCACTATTAAATACATCAGTCACTTTCTGCTCCCTATCCCTTAGTAATGTATATAGTCAGCTATAGGTGCACCATGTAGTATCATCATGTTTTCAGTTTTACCTTCTCTGCAAACAGCACCATTGCAGTGGAGAATTTTGGTGCATGTCTAAATTGAATCAGGAATCTGGGAAAAGGTCGGGGTGGTAACATGCTTGTCAACGCTTGGCAGGATAAAGAAACAGCCGGCTTACCAAGTGATAACATTCACTTGATATTCTTCCATTGTCTAACTGTTTGTTTTTGCAACGTCCTTCAAAGCATCTTAAACCAACAGCATTCAGCGAGAGTGGTCTTAGTTTAGTTTCAAGCCAATATGTTTTGTTATAGAATCCAACTGCTGTGCATATTTGTGCCACAAATGCAAATCAAGTCAAATGGGTTTCCTTTAGCCAAAAAAAAAAAAAAGATATTCCAGGCCGCAGGAGTTGTGATTGAAAAAATCAACACATCTTCAGGAAGTGCTGCCAACCTTGCAAGGTAGAAGATGCCATACAGATGGGGGCAAAGGTCAGAGAAGAGGAGGTGTTCTCAAGAGGTGACTGAAAAAAGGCCTTTGACCTCCAGACGCTCTTTAGTTGAAACAGCTCCCTGAAAATTAGCTGTCAGATCTCCTTCATAGTAACTTTGCTGCTGATGCTGGCTAGTGGCTTTCATGTCAGAAAGGCAGTGAATCTACCTTGGGTTTTAATCTGAAATTTAAAGCAACTATTCAGAGTGAATTGTTGAATAATTGAATAGTCCCTTTAAAGTTTATATATACAGCATAAGGTTTTTGCAGGGTTTGGGACACTGAAAAAAGCAGCAATGGACTATGGGCATAATGCACAGGCTATTGTCTAGGTACACAAGGTGTTCTTTTTGAAACAAGGGCTGATACACCAAAGAGCTATGAAATAGGATCTTTTTCTTTTCAAGATCCTGTTTGGTCAAAATCTTTCTAAAGAGCCAAAATCCTTACTGCCATAGGAATTTGGAATCATTACAGCCAGTCATTGCACATGTGGCAATCACCGTTGAAACAACATGACTTCCATTGGATGCCTCAGTTCATGAATGCTGAGAATGTCATTGCATTTGTGCTACACTCCAGTGTGCAAGCGGATTAATGCAATAAGATCCTGGTCAATTTTTCTTCTTTTTTATAAATGTAATCAGAATATTTAGATATCTGTAACAGTTGAGAAAATTATTCTGGATATTTTTAGTTGTGCAGAGGAATGTGGACAGCCAATGTTTGAGCACCAGACTATGATTCTAGAGACCAGGGTTCAAATCCTCACTTGGCCATGGAAACCCACTGGATGACCTTTGGAAACTCATGTACTTCCAGTAAGGCAAAGGCAACTTCCTGCCAAATAAATCTTTCCAGGAAAACCCTGTGATAGGTTAGCCTTGAGGTCACTGTAAGAAACTACTTGAAGGCACACAACAATATAACAACAATGAAAATGTGAAGAAATCTGGCTAAATTATTAGTTCATGATAAGAAAGCATATGAAGATTTCATTAAACCCTGCAAGATTTCTCACTTCTAGAGCAACACCAAGACAACAAGCACTCCCCCCAACATTAAATGTTTTGCAATTTGTGTAACATTTCTCTGTACAAAATTCATCTCACTAGCCTTTGTGAAGTGAAAGATACACACACACACACACACACACAAAGCAGACACAGAGGGATTGGCAGGTGGAACAAAAAGAACAAAAACCCATCCAATGTTTCTCATTTTTAAAGGTCTGTGCAACAAAGCAGTAGCTACTGTAGTTCCAGCTACACAACTGGGAAAGTTTACACTTCTAGAAAAATTGTTCTTTCAGATGCAAGAACTCTCCTGAGGATATCAGGCAATTTGTTTGCAGTTTCTTCTCCTTGCATCTGAGAACAAAACAAGCAATTATTTACAGCCCTAGTTGTACAACAGTTTACAACTGGTCCTAGGGCAGAGTGTGAATACATGAGATACAATTACCTTGCTGAATATCTAAATAGACCTCTGTCTTATCATTGCCTGGAAAAGAAATCACCTGGGCACTACCTAAAGCTGCCCTGAATCCAGTGATGGGAGAAAGGACATAAAGCTAGAGTCAGACTGGTGTTGTGGTGTGAGCACTGGACTGTGACCCTGGAGACCAGAGTTCGATTGCCTGCTCAGCCATGGAAACCCACTGGGTGACCTCGGGTGCATCACACTCTCTCAGCCCCCAAAACCCCCTGATAGGTTCACCTTAGAGTTGCTGTAAGTCAGAAGTTACTTGAAGGCACACAACAACAACACAGTAAAATAAAGCAAAACAATATTGTAAGAAATGTCAGTCAGTCAGTCAGTCAGTCAGTCATCCAGTGCAAAACTTCAGGAGTAAGAGATATTCAGGTATTTTCCTGCTAGTCCTTGGACTGAATCTGAAAGGGATGAACATGTTTCTCAGTGTACCATTGTTAGCATCAGAATAAAACTATTTTCTAGTATGTGAAAACTATCTGTCCACTGGCATTGCCAAGAGGCAGTCTTGGTATCAGTCAAAAGGGGCAATCTGTACTGGATTTATATATCACTCACCCTTTTGTGCATTCCATTTTTGTGCTAGCTCACTTAAAATCAATTCCATTCCCCACCCCCAAATAAGCAGCACAAAAGCCATTAGACTGAACCCCTTGCCTAATCTTCTGAACCATGTAATTTAATTAGTTGAACTAGATTAGATCTGTTCCATTAACCAGACTATGGGGAGTCTCTTTTGAGCCTGTCCAATAATTTAATCCAATAGAAAAGATACCAACTTCTGCTGGCAATATGCCAATTTCAGGCTTCTGAAAAACTGAAGGCATGATTCTTATAGAGACCCCAGTGTAGTTGAAAAGGTTTTATATAAAAACAGGAATGGGCAACATACAGCTTATTCCTTTGTCATTCAGAAGATGTCGTGTATGTGTGGTTGTTGCTATGTTGCCAAATTTTGGTAGCAGGTAGGATGAAGCCTCTGTTTGTTTGGAGGACTGGAATGCACTAGCTCTTAAATGATGCTACTCCTCTTCTTAAAACATTCAGGGATGCCCCTAGAACCATGTCCTTTGAAGTTTTTATACCAGTGAAAGACTTAAGAGCATAGTTTAGAATATAGTTACAAGAATGACTGTCTCCTTACTAACCTTTGCATTCTTAGTGCTAAAGAATATTGCAACATTTTCTTGTGATCAGTGAGATCACTGTTTGAATATATCTCAAAACTTATGAGAGCTTTTCACATTTTAAATAATTTTTAACGTTTCTGGGCCTTTTGTGAAAATTTCATTTGCACAAAAGAGAATTTGTTTTATGTGCAAAAGTATGCTTTGTATCCGCAAAAGACAATGATTTATGCAAAATATTTTCTGCACATAGGAATTTTTTTTTTAATTCTCCTGACAAAACCCTCAAAAATTCACAACAACTTTGTAATATGCCCACCACCAAAAAACACTATTGAAATATATCATTCTTGATTGTGAAAGAGAAAGAAAAAAAAGAGCAAAGATCTTGTGGTGACTGCTCAGTTTTACAATTTGAAACACTAATGCTGGCATTTGCTTGTTTTCTTACACAAGGGTAAGTTCCCCTGGAGAAGCTGTTGGATGTTGTCTAATATCCAGTATCTGCATTTAATTCAGGGCTGTGGAAGCAGAATTACATGCTGTTCCACATGTAGATGTGCATTCTCAGCTGATGCATATCCACCTATCCCTGCTGAAATTGATAACAATTGCCCCCTCACTTGCACATTTGATCATATAATTGGTTGTGCAAGATTGTCATTCAGCACAAGGGTCACTTAGCATGTAACAACGTGTCTTGTCCTGAAACTGGGTGTAATTCTAGACTTCTCCCAAGGTTCTTCTAGGTGAATACGAACTGCACGTGGAGATTTATGCTACGCAACTGTAGATAAAAGATCTTGATATACAATAGCTGCCTTTTCCCATTGCAAGAAAACAAGTGCCCTAAATTTGTTCACAATCGATGTTCAACTGCTACTTATGCAAAAATCTCTCAGGCATCTCCAGATAGGGCTGAGGCAGAAAAACCTCCATCCTGGAAAGCCACCACAAATTCATGCAGATCTCCAGGTGTGTCCTCAAAATGTTTTGGACCACAAGTCTCATCAGCTTCAGTCAGCATAGTTGAAGGTCAGGGATTATGGGAACTGTAGCCCAAATTTCTGGAAGAGACTAAGTTGTTTTAGGGCACCAAGTTGCTTATAATGCTGAGCAAAAATCTAGATAGGCCAATGATCTGATTTGATCTAGCATCTTAGATCAATGATCAAGCTTATGAACTGCTGTTTGTGTATAACTAATTTAACAATTGCTTTGTGAGGATGGGATAGTCACAATTTAAGTGCTGTTGAATGAAAGTATCTAAAAATAGCATCCTGCTCACTCCATCTGACTATGGAACAAAAGCACATACAAAATGTGCTTGCCCTACTATGGGAGGAAATAGATTTATGCCGAGTTTAAATACAATTGGGATTAATGGTGTGGAACTATTGCCGCAGGACTGGCAACTCCATTCTCACTTTTAGAGCCACCCTTCTAACAGCTGTTCTGAGTTGTATGGGGACTCTCTTGGTGCCAAATATCTGTCAGGAATAGGGCCCAATACCTGGGTTCCTCCCATACCACCTGGCACAGCTGTGTGGAAAATAATTCTAAGAATGAGAGTGAGTTCTCTGTCCCTGTGTCAAGAATTTCACCTCACTATGATACTGTTTGTGGGAAGAAAAAGTGTGCATTCTCTTTTACATTCTATGGTCTTTTTACAATGTTATTTAAATAGTGGGTTTATGCTACTGTAAAGCCACAATGTGATTCCAGCCATATACTTAGCATTAACGGATTCTGAGCTCAGGAATTTTGTTTGAATATCAAAAATAAGCAAAGGTCGTAGTCCTTCCATATGCAACCTCCATATGCAAATTCCCAGTTCTCCCTACTTCTCTAGTATTCTTCAGCAGTACAATCTATGGAAGAATAGATAGTCACCTTGTTGTTGCTACTCTTAACATAAATCTGTGCTAATCTATTTGCACAGATTGTAGCAATCTACCAGTAGAGCCTTATCTATCTCTTCCACACCCCAGTCATACAAATTGTAGCATTGTCAAAGAACACATGGCAACCACACTCAATTAAGAAATTCTTGAGTAGAGTGCTACATTTTGTTGCAGTTCCCACCTGGAGCACTGATTAGGAAGCCAGCCCTTGGCTGAATGATACCTAATAGCAGAGAAAGCTACAGGCAGTGTGTGTATCATTCAGGAAATGAGATTGCAATAGCCTTTAGAACAAACAATATCACTTCTGGATCATTTACTGTTTCCTTGAAGGCATTGCACTACTATCATGTTCCTATCATGATTAATTGCTTCCTTTTCTTGAGCGCATGAGTGAAAAAATCCAACTCTGCGTGTATACCCAAAGAAACAGAAGTTGTAATCCAAGAATGAAATGCTGAAAGACAGACAGATAGACCAGTGTTCCTACAGCTGGAATGCATTTGTACATGTTGAGTGCTGGCGAAAACTTTTGAGTCATTTTGTTAATGGCAGACAGTTCGTTTTCCTTCAGGCAAATGGGTTATGATGAATGTCAAAGGGAAGGACATTTTTACAAAGGTGCAGATAGCTCAGCTGGCATTTCCAAATATTTGGAGGTGATATAAACTGAACTCTGTGACCTTTGCATAAACTGTCAAAGAATTAATAGCAAAGATGGTTTCAGCTTAGTGTTTTCTGCCTGCATTTTTGTTATGTAGTGCTGAATGTAATACAGTCAGGCAGAGACCCATAGAACTGTTTTGTTGATGCTTACCTTGGCAGCAGAATCCAAATCAAGCTTGGGAACAGAGAGTGAGATGCTGGTTTGTGAGAGTAATTTCATATGACCAAGCTGAAAAGTCTTCACAAACTGGAAATGAGATTATTCTTCTGAATTATTAGGCTATGTGCCAGAAATGATTTTCCTCCCTATGTGTGGGTAAGAAGGCTAGTAAAAATGCTTGTGGGCTAGTACATTTGGTAGACTAGCTTGCAAGTCAGCTCTAAGGGTTGCAAGAAAAAATGGAAAATGTTTGCAGCCACCAAACAACTTCATCATATCTGAACTTGTTGTCATTCTGTTGACACCTAGAATCTTTTTGTAATGTGCCAGCCTGCATTTAGTGAACAAGATCCTGAGTAGGGCTTATCCAGTGAAAGAAATCTTCAGATTGTTGACACGGATCATTCAGATTTCATGTGAAATTTCCACAGTTATGCCCTGTGTCTCCAGTGGAAAATGGATCTTGTAATACTGACTCTGCAGCCACGGTGGTTCCCCATCTTCAGCCCTTGTGTCCCAGTATGCAAAAGTCTTGGAGTAGATCTACTGAGGGTGGTGATACTGGGCTGAGTCAATGAGCACAGCTTTGCTTACCCACTCCATACATTTTTTCCATCCTGAAGTGGCTTGCATATTGTAAGGAAAATGACTTAATAATTATTTGTTTGCTTTGAATATCAGCAAATTTCACCAATGAACATGTGTTATCTCTCCCACCAGCAGACTTTACAAAGGTGATGCCGGCTACTGTAGCACATATCACGGAGAGGTGTGTGGTGCTCTGTTGGCAAAAGATGCATTTGTTTTCTTCAACACTTCCTACGGAGACCCAGAGGAGACACAAGAACTGCTTGTCCGCACAGCATTGACTGAGCTCAAAACTGTGAGTTCCTTATGTCGCCCAGCTGCTGAGTCACTGCTTTGCCACTACATCTTCCAGGAATGCAACCCCTCCAGGATTGGACCCGCTCCCAAGCCTGTTTGCAGGTAACACATGTGAGCAAAGGAAATATATCCAATCTTTGATCAGCTCTGGATAATTTCCCTGCCATGATGAGAAAGAAGTAGACTAAATGAAGCATAAGAGAAATTTTCACAAGATCTGTGATCTGTCTCTTGAGGAGACAAGAATAATGCCAAACTCTGTGTGTCCTATTTCAATATTATGGCATTCCCATAATATGGCACCATGATACTAAATGCGAGTGGCTAAATACATGGCATTAATAGTGATAGTTGCTCCCTAAAAAAAGTGTGCACAAAAGCTTTTTAAAAAATACAATTTTCCTGGATGCAGAAGAACCCCATTCCCAGCACATGGAACCAATTTTACAGTTCCTTGGATCTAGCCCAGCAAATATCTGCATTTTTTTTTATCCTATATGTCCACATTGGTTCATAGATCATTCTCAAAACATTAAGCCTTCCCAAATTCATTCCAGAGTAAGTTCTCATTCCAGCCAAAATTATGTGGGGCCCATCAGTCATTGCTGCCACCACCTGCTGTTAGTACAAGTAAGAAATGTGGGTTTGTGTTTTGTTCATAAGAATATCCAAAGGCTTTCATGGATTCAGAGGCTTATTTAAAGAGCATACAACTGTTTTCTGAGGTATGGCAGAACACCCCAATCATGTTGCCATATTACAAGCTTTAGTGTGTTTCTGAGTTTCTGAAGCTGGTTGCTGTTCAGCACAGTTTGGGTGAGGGTTTTTCTGACTTCAATTACACAGAACCCATTGTGCAGTTGACTCATTGGCTCATAGGTCATTCTCAAAATGTTAAGCCTTACCAATCCATTCCAAAATAGGTTCCCCACCCTAGCCAAGCTTGTTTAGGGCCAACCAGTCACTGCTACTACCACCTGTTAGTACAAGTAAGAAGTGTGGATTTGTGTTTTGTTTATAAAAGTTTTTGTCTTGTCGTTCATAGATGTGGCCTGTAATTGTGAGCGAGGGGGAGATAAGAGAGATAGGACTAAGCAACTCATTCTTTCCAAATGACTGTGAACTCCCCGAATAAAGCAGATTAAAGGCATTTGCATGTTTTGATAGGAAAGCAATGTGCTTACACTTGTTGTCAATGGAACACAGCAGATACCCTTCAGTAGTTCTTAGTGATCTGCTGGTGCATAGCTGTTTGCTAGCAGGTAGTCAGTAGCAACCATGCAGTAAAGAAGCTGAAGCAATTCTCTTTCATGAACCTCCTGAATAACCCCTGCCATAAGATTTGCATCTGACTGTTTGCCTGTGAAGTTGCTCTCAATGTTGTTCTTGTGTGCCTTCAGGTTGCTTCTGAATTAAGGTGATCCTATTCTAGCAGTTTCTTGACAAGATTTATTCAGTGAAGGTTTAGGTTCTCCTTAGGCAAGTGTGACTTGTTCAAGGTTACAAGGGGGGTTCTGTGAGCCAAGTGGAGATCTGAACTCTGCTGTCCCTGAACCCTAGTCAAGCATTCACAGCACTGCAACACACTCGTTCTCTTGCTTGCAGTGGCAGGAGTACAGCTCCAGTATGTTTAAAAAATTGTAACACAAAACACAGTTGCTTTCAATGACAGCAGTGCAGAGCCTGTATTAAATAGTCTTAAGTTCAAGCACAAAGGGGAAGAGTCATTTTAATTTATTTACTACCTGGATTTGCTATTTTAATTTATTTACTACCTTGATGTACTATCTTTCTTCCAAATCAGTAAAAGTAGTTTACATTTTAATAACAGCTTACAGTTTAACACAGTTGGAGGTAGGTGGAAAAGATCAGCAGAGTCAGCTACCAGTTCTTTCATATTGTCACTTTGAGGTAGGGCAATTTCCAATCCATTGGTTGCATGTAGGCCGCCTGGCAATTTAGGCAGTCCTGTCATCCTCCTTTGCTGTCACTGCTATTAAAAAGAATTCTGCTAAAATCTGGTACCATTACAAGAAACACAGCTACCTATTTTCTCTCCCTTCCCTTCCCTTCCCTTCCCTTCCCTTCTGGAAAGGAAAAAGAGACTCTTTGAATATAGGAAGTGCCTCCCATGGTACTCTGACACCCTTTTTCTTCCATAGAAAGCAACCTGTCTGCCTCCAAATTACAGTAGCAACTGTGGTATCTCTGGGTGCCTCAGTGGCAATGACAGTGCAGCCACGGTGGGTGGGTGCAGTGCAGCCTCCCTCTCAGTAGAGGCTGATGACTCTGGTGTTGGTGGAACAGCAAATCTCTTCTAAGTTTTGATCTAAATGTTCAAGGAGCCATCCAAAGTATTGAATTTATTTGGGGAGATAGAGTTCAGTATATTGTCAACCCCTTTAAAGTTTGGACTAAAAGCCAGAGAAGATTGACCATCCAAATTATAGCAGAGTTTGCATTGTTCTTTCCTGTGTTACGTAATGAGTTGTATTATGACCAGATGCAATGACTACTCAGGGGGACTCATGGAATAATAGGGACCAAACAGAAGCTGATATCAACCAAGTCTACAGTGCAGGCCTCACAATTTTAATTGTCTCTCCATTTTAGCCAAGTATCTGAAGGAAAATCTTGATGTTTGCTCTTTAATTACAAGCCAGAATTTCAGGAGAATCCCCTGCCACCAGTAGAAACAGCAGGTGGCTTTTAAAAATTAATCAATTTCAGTCATAGTTATGAAACCTAAAGCTACTTAGTTACTATTACACTTTTAAAAAATAACTATTTGCTTTTACATTTCTCAAAAGTAATAAAAATGACTACTTTTAGTAACTTTCAAATGTCTGAAATTCTGCAAGCCACTGGTCTAAGACAAATTAGGAAAAAAATACAGAGGAGGGAATAGAATACCTTTATAAATACCATGGAGTTAATAAAGAATGGTGTAACAGCATGTCCAGATCTTTTTCCCACCCATAGAAATGATAAAAGGCAACAGATATGTCTTTCTTCCCCCTGCCATACTGATAGAGATTAAGGCTGTATTCCTATATGCACTTACCTGGGAGTAAAGTCCGTGGGACAAATGTTGTGGAAGTAATGATCAAAATAACTAAAAATTACCATTTTAAATACAGTCAGCCCTCCACATTTGTGGGTTTCACTTTTGCGGATTTGATTATTCATGGATTATTTTCTGTTACCTCTGCTGCTTCCCTATGCCACTTTTAATAGGGACTGCAAGCCTCATGAGACTGACGCCATTTCCACAGGGGGTTTTTAAAACGGGGCAGAGCGTCCTCCAGGGAGGACATCTGCACCTGGGAGTGGACAGGATCGGACCTACTTAACGTAGATCCACACCTCAGCCCGCTCTGGAACGACCCCAAGTGGTCATCCAGCATGCTTTTGAAAGACCGCTAAAAACAGGTCTTTCAAAAGCACGGAGCGCACCACTGTGAGCCTTCTCCCTTATGCAGATTCACAGGCTTGCCCCAATGCAAGCCTGTGATCTGCTGGGGGCGGGCTTTAGGCTGGCGAGCTTCAGCGGTTGGTTGAGACCCTCAACCAACCGGAAGCCACCATTTGGGATGCTGGAGCAGTGCGTATTGACAAGCACACACTGCTTTGGAGCGGCGTGGACCAGACCGAGGAGCCAAGAAGTCTGGTAAGTGGCATCACGGGGCGATTCCCTTGCCCTGTGCAGAAATGGCCTGAGAAACTGCAAACGAGGACTGTAAGTCTCTATTTAAAATGGTGTGGGGCAGCAGTGGAGGTGGCAGTAAGCCCCACCAGCCACCCACTTCTGCCTTGTGAAGGAACACTGATCTTCAAAGGAATCCATGGTGGGTTGAATATGGTGATCATACTTTTTTTGTGTGTTAAATATGGTTTGGGAAGGTCTAGAGTTATTCATGGTTTTTCCACTTTCATGGGGTTCTGTGCCCCTACCTCTAGAGAATGTGGAGGGATAACTGTACTACAGTTATGCTGAGAACAGAATGAATGTGTATTTCGCCCGTTACATTACAATCGAGATGTAACATGGATTACTGGTGAAAGCAATCAGTTACAAGTTGTTTTTTGTTTAAGAGAAGTTACTTCTAAGCTTTGTATCAGAAGGCACAATATGGCTTACAGCAGTACTTTGCTCCCATTGTATCTTGTGCACAGAGTGTAGCGTATATTGGAATCATGGCTAATTATGGGATTTGTGGGTCTCAGAAGCAGGAAACCCTATGGAGATGTGCCTGCTCCTAAGTGACAAGACAAAAAATGTTAAAGTATGGAAAATGTTTTCTTAAAGAAAATGAAGCATGGAAAACCAAGGAAGTATACCAATTATTCTGTCATGATGCCATCTGCAGAGGTGGTATAGTGGTATCAGTAAGATGTTCCAGATTAGAACTTAAAACGACAACAACCATACAGCACATGAATGCACCACATCACACAGAATGAAGTCCTATTGAAATCCAGTATAAAAGAGCAGGAAAATGTCATTTTATGGACCAAATCCTCACCTAGTATAAAAGATTATCTGAATTAACATAATAATGCTGATTATGTGAAGACCGTCATCTATACTGTTTGCAATCCATTGTTACTGCAGTGACACCACTGACACCGCTGACTTTTGCATTCTACTGTTGTTTGTAAAACAATGTAGAGAGCATTGCCTTGCTGTAAAGGATCTCTACTGCTTTAAGGAATGGCTTTCAATGGAAGAAAATGCCCGCAGAGGAATCTACAAACCTGGACTGATGTTGCTTACCCTGCCAGAGTGCAACAGACTTCCCAGCCTACACGAAGACCCCAAGGCCTGCACGTGGATTCCACAACTGGGTAAGTGGCCCATCGAGAGGGCAATGGCCTGAGACTCTGAAGACAGCAATAGCAATAGCATGTGTATTTCTATGCCACTTATCAGCTAAGTGCTCTCTAAGCAGTTTACAATATGTTAGCTAATTGCCCCCAACAAGCTGGGTACTCATTTTACCGACCTGCAGAAAGATGGAAGGCTGAGTCAACCTGGAGCCTGGCAGGACTGAACTCACAACCTTGTGGCTACAATACCAGCATTTAACCACTGCGCCACCAGGGCTCTAGGCTTGTGGGAAACGAT
Source organism: Ctenosaura bakeri (assembly GCA_948474755.1). NCBI lineage: Eukaryota > Metazoa > Chordata > Lepidosauria > Squamata > Iguanidae > Ctenosaura > Ctenosaura bakeri. Next base: position 130,736 of record CAOLHI010004081.1, on the reverse strand, counting down.
GTGACCCTTAAAAGAAGTTTTACTAAAGCTGAAAACTGTGTTCCTTACAGGGCTGCTAGCTGCCAACCTAGAAATCTTGACTGGCTTTCCTATCTTTTTGTCCATGAAGACAGCAGAACTTTTAAGTTACTTGTGGTATGGGCCGGGGCAAGAAGGTGCACAAGAGTTTTACTCGAGTCCTTGATGTATTTTTAGACAACTGCTCTGCATGAGGAGTTGATACACCATTCACTCCTGTGAGATTTCCAAGCTTAATCATATGCATCAATGTATTTGGATCAAAACCATAATAGCAGAAATCCTCTTTTGTCCAGTGCTCTGGGTCCTTTCACAACCACACAAGACATAGCAGGTGAAATTTCCCAGAGGATGGGGCTAAGCATAATCACCTGCAAATGCTTACCTGGAATTGAAGACAGTGCTGTAGGAGCTGGATGAAAGGTTAGTAAGAGGAAGTGGAGACATGTCTTAAGGTGCTCAATTGATAGGTATTTTATTAGTAAAGAATCCCAAAGCACTCTTTATTTGTTTATTTTACTAATAAAACATCCATCAATTGAGCACCTTGAGATGTGTTTCTGGTTTCTTCTGTGGTTTTTAAAGGAGTGCTCCCCAGTTTTTATTTCCTTTGGCCGAACAGGGAGCAGTCCTATATTCATACCATGGTTCTTGCTCCCTTTCTTTTAATGATTTTTAAATCTACAGAGTATTTAGTGATTTTAAACACACACACACACGCACAAATGCTTTTGTATGTTTTTAATCTGTATGGATTTTGATAACTTGTAAGTCATCTTCAGTCCCATTGCTGGAAAAAAGGAGGGATATAAATGAATCATTATCATCATCCTAACACTATAATCAAAACAAATAGCTCTATATTAGAATCATTCCAATTTTCATTGATTATATTTTGCTTCTGTCTTTTTCCTTCTTCAGATCTTAAAAAGGAAGATGTAACAAGTAAGTAGTTATCTTCAGAATCTAGACTTCCCTAGAATGTAAGATTGGTATTTCACCTGTATGCTATTTTCTATGTAGAGACAGAGACTCTCTGCATTTACAGGTAATGCTAAACCATAGTTCACTGTGCATGTGTAGTGCATGGTTCACTGCATAAACCCCATGATCATGAACTCTCCTCACCTCCTACAGCGTGGATGCAAAGAACAGCATGTGCTTCCTGTTTCAACTGAACAAAGTTTATAATTATGCCTAGACAAACAATAGTGTTTTAAATATGGTTTGTTGAAAGAAGCCAATTTCAAAACTACAGTTAACGATTTAGGCTTGTATTGATATATTATAGTTCTCTCTTAACTAAATTTCTTGGTTTGTACATAACAGTAGTCATTAAAAGAGAAGCAGATGTTCTCAGTTACTTTCTCATAAATGTGCTGGAGGAGGAGAGGGAAGACAGGAATCCCATATTTTCTTCCTGTTATCATTATAGTATGGGTTAATGTTAATGTTAACATTAACATGCAAACCACGCAATGGCAGCTGGTGGCTTCCACGTCACTAGGGCAGTGAATCCACTCCAGACTGTTGTAGGGGCAGGACAATGTATGTCACCTTGAACTCTTTGAAGGACAGGCAAGGTACTATATATGTAACAAACAAATAAAAAAATATGTGTGTGCAAATTTAAAATTAAATAGGTTAAAATAACTTTAATTGCTGAAATTCTTTCTATTGCTTTCCTGGTAAGGAAGAAGGATACACAATATGAATTTTTTACCCTGTAGTCCAGTAGGTAGACATTGAGAAGAGATCAAAGCCATTGAGAGACTTAAGAAAGCTATTGAAGTAGCCCACAAATAACCTTATGAATCAGCTGTGTGGAGAACATGACCTGCCAAAAGCCAGCCTATCACCCTTACCATGAACTGAGTCTCCTCATTTGACTCCTCCACCATTGTGCGGTCTCTCCATTTCAAGGAAAGCTCTTTCACCTTTTAGTATTACTGGAATGAATGTGACTTGCGTAGCCAAATGGGATGGGTTCTTTGGCTTTACTATCCTGTTTTACTGTTTTTTTTCAGCAACTTGTTACAAAGGGAATGGGTTAACTTACGAAGGTTCGGTCAATGTCACGGCCTCTGGTATTCCTTGTCAGAAGTGGAATGAACAGGTGAGAAACTACATTTCAAAGTGGAGGAAGGAACCTGTATAAAGCAGGCTTTAAAATCCATATTCAACTGGAAGCTGGTGGTTAAGAATCACTTCCAGAGAAGTAGGAAGGGAGATGTTTGTCAATGAGAAGAGTGAGCTATGTTTTTGTTACTTTCAAGTTTATTTACAGGTGAAAAAAAAAAGATCTCAAATTTAAGACCTTTATCTTTGGCGGTATCTGATATCAAATGATCAGGAAAATTGGAACTGAATTTTCTAATACGGAAGTGAAATGAGAGACACATTCTTGGAGAGCAGGAGTATTCAAATATTCTTTTCATTCTATATTACCTGTGGAGGCACCGCAATAAGAAACTTATTCTGGAAACTATTGTTATTTCCTGTCACCAGGTGCCTCATTCACACAGAAAAACCCCTCAGGTTTTCCCAGAGCTCTTGAATGCAGTAAACTATTGTCGTAATCCAGGAGGTGTAAATGAACAACCATGGTGTTATACAAAGGATGCATCTGTAAAATGGGAATACTGCAATGTCCCTCATTGTGGAGACGGTAAGGTACTGTAGCATACAATTTATCGATACTGTTTTGGCATGATCTTTATTACACAGTGGATCTCATCCAATTAGTTCAGAAGTTCACTTCTTTTAGTACTGCATGGTCACAATGATGTTCCCATTTTTTAAGCTTCTTGGAAATAAGATAAATGAATAAAAATGCTCCGAGCATGTCATATACCTGAGTAGACTACAATGACAGAAGCTTTATGGCAGTCTACGACATATTAAAATTTAATAACTGTCAACTAGTAATACTTTTATTTCAGTTGTTAAAAAGGTCATACATGAAGTAAAAATTGATTTAGATTTAGCAAGTTGCTGTGTTTTAACATATATGAATACTAAATAAGATGCAAATGTTTATATTACTCCATTTTATTTAGTTATTTCACATCCCTTCCTTTCTTTCTTTCGAAGACATCTGGACAGTATTCATAGCGTCCCCTCTAATCTCCAAAACACCTTATTGAATGGATTTTAATGAGAAATAGCTTTAAGCCAGTAAACTTCATACTTGAGGATGGAACTAAATGTGTTTTATTTGCCACCTGTTCATCTTAAGATTCATAGGTTTGAGAATACTATCCTTTCTTAATAACATATTCCACACTTAATGGATCTGCATCTAAAATCTCCTAGTCTAAGCCTCATGTGATATTTCTGCACCACATTCAACAGTAGTTCTGCTTGTTCATGCTCTTTTCATTGCAACATCACATTAATTTCCTTGATGGTGTAGTGATATCAAAAACACTTGAGCGGTGAATGCTTCTAAAATCTTAAGTCAGTGTTGCTTGTTCTTTTTCAGAATCTTTGTTGCAAGGAACAACAAAGCCAGGTGTAGCTGTGCCACATCACCCTCCCACTTTCTCTCCAACATACTCCATGACTGTCATCATCTCCATCATTTCTAGCTTTGCAATGCTGATAATACTTGTTATTACTGCTCTGATTTGTTGCCGTAGGCGCAAGCAATGGAAAAATAAAACAAGGTGAGATCCATACTTTTTTGGGCATAGTTGCATTTGGAGAGACTTTTAAATAAACTCATGCAGGAGTTCTTACATTTGATTTTGGCTTGGAACTGAAATTTGCATTTGGGATTGACTTAATTTTTATAGAAGGAATAAGATGAACTATGCATATTTTATAAAAGATTTTAGAGACTCTCTCTCCCCTCACCCCATTTTCATATGTAGATAGCTAAGGTGTTAAATTAAAGGTGGTGAAAAATTTAGCTCATGAACATAATGAGCCCTGTTTCCAATCAGTGTGCAATTCTAAGTAAATCTCAAAGAAGCCATACTAATAGTTACACTGTTGTGTTGGTGCTTTGGCTTGTATCGCAGTCTAGATTTCTAGTTCATCTTGAATAATGCAAAAATGAATCAGAACACTTTCTATTTCAGTCAGGATGGTAACTTAAAAAAAAAATCACAGAAGATTACCACTAACACCAAATTTCTGTGTGCATCTTTAATTGCCTTTGGGTGCCTCTCTCCATGATGAGTTAATACCGGTTCACAATGATGACTGTATTAAAACCAGGGCCATGTCATAAGTTGACATTCTACAGGTTTTAATTTCTGTTGTGGAGCCATGACCAGTGGTAGTGATGTAGACAGTGTCCTGGGCTTGGTCTCAGAGGCTGCGAAATCAGAAGCACTAATGGAGGAGGCACCAGACTGGTGAAAAGATGTCCTTCAAGTTTAAGATTTTGGATACCCCTAAATCAAAAACACTTGAATCTGGACCAACAAGTGTAGTTCTCAAGCCTAGCTCCGGTAATGAGCCAGAACACCTACCTCCAAGAACTCTATAGTTAAAGGGATTGGTTCACCAGCACAGGAAGTATATGTCACATGAATTCTCAGAGACACTAAGTAGTACTAGGCACAGACCAGGTTCTTGGCCCTTTAAGACTCTCAGCACTGGAAGGACAGGACAGAGTCTGAACAGGGGGCTTCTGGACCAAGCTGTAAAAATCTTCAGTGTGATCTTTGGCCCTTCTGAAAAAGGTTGCATACTAGCAACTCTCCTAGGTGGTGGTTTGCTGCACTGAGCCCTGTAGGATCCTCCTTGGGACCAGAATAACAATACAGATTCAGGACCCTTTCTCACCACTTTGATTGGCAACTGTCTTGTTAAGACTTACTGAAACATGAAGACATATTGACTTTGTATTTTCTTTCAGTAGCTACTTTCTGAGCCTGTCCCTGTATGAATTCTCTTAAAGATGATAAAAATAGGATTTATTGAGTCAAGATTTAGGAGGAGCAGTTAACTAAGCAGCATAGTTAAGGCGTGGACGAATTCCTCAGTAACATTAGTCAGTAATGTTGCATTCCACAAATTACTTACTTGTATTAGTCCCATAGACTTCTAAGAGACATTTATTAATTTCTATACTAAGACTGAAGTATGTGCACACACATACCTGGGAGTAAGTCAGTGGGACTTAACTTCTCTGTAGAAATGTACAGGATTACACTGTAAATGTGCACAGCAATTTCCACCCAGAAAAAAAAAATTAAACTGGTTAGCATCAAAGGAATGAAACACGAATCAGACAAGAGTTTTTGGATTGCTGTCACAGTATGTAATTTAATATAAGAAATATCTTCTAGTATTGGTTAACATATTGTAAATCTCTTTGCTGGCAAAGCCTTTGTGTCTTTCTGCATTCAGCCTAGATAAATCATACACTTGCCCACTCCCTTCCATTCCTCCAAAGATGATACGGTCCAACAAATTCAATTTGAAGATGGTGTGATCCAACAAGCCACAGTTAACATTAACCCCTGAGAAACTGTTCAGATGACATGGCAAGGTATACTTTGGTCAATACAGAGCCAAAGCTTCTGATCTTCCCCTTATGTCAGAAGAAGAGAAGTCCAAGGAGACTTGGACTCATGCATAATATCTAAATGGGGAGGATCTGGAAATGGGTAAGCTCTGAGGTTCTAGGACACGTTTTCTGCCCTGGGACTACACCAACTCACCAGAATGGGATAAAAAAGGCAGAAATAATCTGTTTCATTCAATTTTGAGAAAATTCTATATTGACTGCTCTCAGAGTCCTATGGCTATCCCTTGTTTTTAAAAAAGAATAATTGTTCTCAGCCCCCTCCCCAAAAATTAGCTGGGGAGAGAACAACATGTTGTCCACAGGCTGCATGATTTCCATTCCTGACCCAACCCAAGCCTGTGAGGACTTCCTTGGTGGCTGCTCCCAGGCTATGGATATGGAAATCCTTTCTACGGGAGGCTAGGCTGGCCTATTCCTGTTGTCCTTCCACTGGCAGGCAATAAAATTTCTCTTCAGCCAGGATTAGGGCTGACTGTTGAGGAAGGGACTTTTAACAGTGGGAGACACATAGTTTATCCATATGCTTTTAAACTCAACTTAAATTGTTATTTTTATATGCTAATTTGTTCAGCTGTGCTTTAAAATTATACTGTGTTTTTATTTGTAGTTGTGTGTGGATTTTTAAAATCATTATGTGAGGCTATCTCGAGTCCTAGTTGGGTGAGAATGGCAGAATATAACAAAAGTAAAATAGTGTGTGTGTGTGTGTATAGCTCAACAATTAAATACTGCTATTCCAATGGCCATGACATTCTTACTAATTTTCTGTCAACAACTATGTTAAGAAAATTTTCTGATTTCTCAAAGCCCACAATTGTGAAAACTTTTACCTTTTTTTGTCCAGCCAGTGTTCCACTAGCTTTTTGACAAAATGAAGACAAGCATAGAGGCATTGCCATCTTAGGCCATTTCCACACTACACTGTTATGGTGCTATTATTCCACTTTCAACATTCTGTGGAATTCTGGGATTTGTAGTTTACTGAGGCCAAAGAGCTCTCTGGCTGAGAATTCTAAAGGCCCCTCCCTAAACTGCAACCCAGAATTCCACAAGATGTTGAAAGTGGAATAATAGCACTATAACAGTATAGTGCGGAAATGGCCTTAGATTTGAGATATGTGTACAAAGATGAGGAAGTCCTGGTCATTTTAAATGCTAAATCAAGTTATGTGTGATGTGAATGAACCTAGTTGAGTCTCTGGCCCTTTCTGCACGGGCCTATTAAAACGGTGCAGAGCGACCTTCAGTGGAGGTCTACTGCACTGTGGAGTGGACTGGGGCGGACTATCTTTTGTTGTTCCACACCTCAGTCTGCTCCGGAGCGACCAGAACTGGTCGCGCAGCATGCTTTTTAAAAAACCTCTTTTAAGAGGTTTTTAAAAAGCACAGCGCGCATGACCCCGTGTTGCTCCGTCGCCACGCTCTGGTGCAGATTTGCAGGCACGCACTAGTGTGTGCCTGCAGATCTGCCGGGGGTGGGCTTTAGGCTGGCGAGCTTCTCTGGTTGGTGTAGAGCCTCCACCAACCGGAAACCACCATTTTGGACGCTGGAGCAGTGCGGAGCGACGAGCTTGCACTGCTCCTCATCCTGATGGACTCGCCCAGATGCTGAAGAAGTCCGGTGAGTCCCGTTTTTGCATAGTTCCTTTCCCACGTGTGGAAAGAGTCTAAGTCTTCCATACTGTCACCTTGTTTTTCTGGTATGTCCATGAGAAACAGTTTGGAAGCTTCACTTCCATTTTGGGTTAACCATAACTGGTTATATTTGTCCCAGCCTGACAAAACTACTTATGGTTTGTTTGAAATGTATCAACTCTAAAACTAGAGGAGGAGGTAGAGAAGGAATTGGATGTCCAAGGCTTAGCTGGGATTGTTCAAGTCACACTAAACTATGGTTTAGCATGATGCCCATATAGGAGCAGAACCTCCACTCCTTTCTGATCTCAGCTCTGACAGTGACCCCATTTGAATAAGCTGCACTTTCCTTGTATGAGAGGGGATAAATCTTTGGGGTTGCATACACACCTACCTCATGTCCTTCTTTCCTTCTATAAATAAAAATATCACACAATAAGAAGTTTGCATTTTGATTTAAAGAGAACTTTTACTTTGCACTTTAGATTCTTTGTACTTTCATAAATTATTTTATTGAAAAAGAATTATGTTGGCAGGATGGGGGAATGTATTGAGAGTAGCAGGCCTGTTGTTACCTCTGTGGAGCCAGCTGCTGCTTGTGATGACATTGTTTCTACAGAACAGCCAGTTGTCTCCTAGAAGGTAATAACAATGACTTCAGTGGGAGGAGGGAATAGTCTCTACAAAATTTAAGGGCCTGCTATGAGAAGCAGTCAAGGTTAGACTGCAATGGAACTGTGTATTTAAATGTTGTTTGTTGTGGCTACCTCTTACATCGCATAATAACTATTTATAGGAATAGGACCCAAGCAGGTCACATAGTTACCCTTTTTTTTTTTTGAAGCAAATGGAATGTGACTTTGGTTATATACAGGCCAGTTGAAATGTTTATAAATGTAGTCACTCCATGTGGAGATTTGAGGATACAGGGGCTCTTGAATAATCACAGGGAAAGAGTTACTCCCTCTCTCCCAAGATATATAGTGCTGTCGTAAACTTCTGGAACATATGTAGTTCATGTGTATGTTTTATAATATAATTATCATGTGCTATTATTACTGTGTGTTTTTTACTCCAGTCTACCTACCAAGATCCTACCACGCAAGGTTTTAAAAAGTTAGCTACTGATATGATACTCTGCTTATTGTGTTCAGGCCACATATCTTTCTCTTGTTTCAGGGAATCAGCACCACCAGCATTGACAACACTTCCTTCTGAGCTCTTATTGGACAGATTGCACCCAAATCCCATGTATCAGCGCATGCCTTTACTCTTGAATCCAAAATTATTCAGTCTGGAGTACCCACGGAACAACATTGAATATGTGAGAGATATTGGAGAAGGAGCTTTTGGACGGGTTTTCCAAGCAAGGTGAGTGAATCACTGCTCAGCCATGAAGTATAACTGTCATCTGGTTGTTTCTGCTTAAGTGAAACCCAAGTGTTAGAAAAATGAATATTAATAAAGTGGACATACTGAAATTAATTAATTAAGCAGACACTCCTGAGTGAAGTAGTCATAAATATCCACATCAGGAACAGGAACAAAGAATGGTGATAAAGACCCTGTGTATAGTGTGTACAGTGTGTATTTGTGTATATAGGTATATGTGTATAGTGGCACTGGATCCCATGCCAGTAGGATAGTGGATCTGCTCTGTGTTCTGGACAACTTTGAAGGAGCTATCCAGGGTGCTGAACCTGTCTTGGGGATAGGGTTCAGCACCCTGAATAACTCCTTTGAAATCTGAACTGAAACCCAAAGTGAATTCACCACCTCCTGAACATGGAATTCACTAGCTACTGCAGTAGGCCCTCCGCATTTGCTAGGATTATGGGCTCAAGACTCTTGCAAAAGTGGAAAAATCACAAATATCAGAAACATGTCTTTGTGTCTCTGGGAAGGGGAGCAAGGCATGGTGGGGAGAATTGGGCACCCAGGGTCCAAACTAGGTCAAGGAAAAGAAAGGGAAAGGAGGTGGCTTGGCATGATGGCTGTATACTTCCTCTCTCTCAACTGTCTCCTTCCTTGGTTGTGGGGTGGCATTGGGAGAGGGTTTGTAGTGCTGAGAAATCAGACTGAGAGCCGTCCTTAGCTGGCCAGGTGGCTGCTGGTGCACAAGGTGGAGGATCACAGGCAGGTTTTTAAAGGGCTATGTGGCCTGATCAGAGTGGCAGAGAGGGAAGGTTCCCCCAGAAAATAAGCCCCTGATGTGGGGGAACAGTGTTGGAGAAGCTCACAAATAATCAAAACCAACTTACAGATGTGAAGGGCTGACTCTACTGCAAATTGTTAGAGAAAGTATGAAGTCAGAAGTCCATCTCTCCAGCAAAGCTTAAATTGAAAACTAAGTAGAGTGAGGAAAAAAATATCTGCAATTATTTAAATTTTGGCTTCTTTAATTCATCAGTGTGATAAATTCACATTTTCAGGAATCATAATACCTTAAATTGCAAGGATCTGAATTCTTAAGAAAAAAGCAGATAATTATATGTATGATCTTGAATAAAAAGAAAGGAAAAGATAATGCATAGGAAGCTGATTTCTAAAGTGGGATGTAAGGCTCTGTGCTGATGTTTGTAATGTAACGTGCTGATATTTGCATGTTTGTCACCTAAACTTGTTTAGAGTAGTATAGTTTAGTATAATTTTGTGATCAGGAGGAATCATTGGTGTGATATTAGTGGACAGCATGGCATATAAAATAATTCATAAAATAAATGTTTAAATATGGAGAAAGTTAACAAATTATGCCATGTAAATATTTGCATTACATGTGCAAACCGGTTTAGTTTAAATATGAATTGCAGCTCCAATTCTAAATCTGCTAAATTTAAATCTGAATTGCAGAATATTAGCTTTGTGGCTGTAGAATTAGGGTGTTTTGAATTCAGAATTTGGTTCCTTGCTCAAGATTCAGCAAATGATGCTAAGTGAAAGGTCTAAATAAAATCTCATTGTGCTCTTATTGCTTTGTGCAAGAACTCTTTATAGGTGGCAAGTACATCACAAGACATTCACTTTCCCTTTTGAAGAAGACAAAATGGGTAGTGGGCACATTAAAAGAGATTTCTGCTGCCCATTGCAAGTGTGCATGGTTTCCCAAAAGCCAGAGGTCAAAAAGGCATTTAACTTTAGCTGAGACATTTAGGGAGAATTGTGTTTCCCTTGGTTGCAAAGTTACATGGGCCTGCATTGCAGCTGTGTTGCTGTTCTGGAAGATTTGTTTTCAGATGGGCATTTTGCCATTCTCTGGCATTTGACAATGATGTGACATTCACTGTAGCCAGCTGCACCTGTCACACTGCCATATGTCTGGAGCAGACACTGCGAAAACTGGAAGTTTGCTTTGGAGACTAGAACTTCCTTCAGCTACTGCATAGTAAAACAGCCTGACATTTAAGCAACAGCTGAGAGAGTTATCTGTGTGTGTGGTCACTCCATTCTCAAGGCAGCTATTGCTTTCTATATACTGAGCACATGGGGGTAGGATAGGGCAGTATGTTTGTAGGCAAAACCATGAACCAGTTTAGATGTAACCAACTTGGCTTACTAACCGAGAGTTTCTTAGTTTATGTAACCATAAATGTAATCATTTTAACTATAAGCTGTGGTTTACAGTCAGTATAGTGTAGTTTACTAACTTGAGTTTGAACTGATGTGAACTGGCCCATGATTCCATACTCCACCTATGTTATCTCATGGGTTTGACTATCGTTTATTATGACTGTGGTTTATTCTGCCAAGAATAAGCATGATGCTTTTATGTTCCTCCCTTGCTCATCTTCCATTTCTCTTCTTGCTTGCTCCCTTGTTGTTTTCATTATTTGTTTAAATCACAGTTTCTCATCATATTGAACTGTGAAACTGTGGTTTAATCTTGACATACTGATATGAAACCAGTATCTCATTGCTTTTGCTGGAATTGCAAGCAGCCAACTACTGTAGCCAGGTTATGTCAGGCTTAAAGAATGTTTGCACATGGTGCCTTGCTTCTCTTTCCCTCTTTCTTCAGACTAGTTTAACACCAGTTTCATTTTCCAGCCTACTTTTTGTCTGCCATGAGTCTGTTCACATAAATAGTATAGTGGGCCATAGCTATCCACTAGGGTTTGATTCCAGCACTTCCCCATTGATATCAAAATCCATGGATGCTCAAGTCCCATTATGTACAATGCATAGTAAAATGACATCCCTTATAGAAAATGGCAAAATCAAGATTTCTTTTTGGATTTTTAAAGAATATTTTCAAGCTGTGGAGGGTTGAATCTGTGGATACAGAATCTGGGGCTACGGAGGGCCAACTGTAATGTTGCTGTTGTTGTTTATTGATATCTTGTCCTTCCCTGAAACTAGAATGCAGGGGAGCTTACAAGAATTAAAACGGATACAGAAAAATAAAACAAATAGATTAAAAACATACACAAATTATGTTTAAAATATAATTATACTGTCTATAGAATTAGGAAGAATATAAAATGTAGCCATTAAAAAGTCAAAACAGTACAGCACACTTTTAAAAGCCCTCATAAACAGTTCCCAAAAGCGCACCAGAATGAAAAAAAGGCCTTCACCTGCCTACAGAAGGACAAGAAGGTGGGAACCAGTCTATTTCCCTAGAAAGGGAGTTCCAGACCCTAACTACTGTTTTAGCAAAACTGTTTACATCTTGCTCCTGAGGAGCATTCCACTTGAAACAAAGCTAGTATAAGGGCCATCAGTCATCAGCAGAGCCAAGACCGGCCCTGCCATAAGGCACAGTGAGATGGCTGCCTGAGGATGTAGGCTTGGGTTGTCATGTCAGGGCAGCAGATGGACAGTGATTTAATTTGTTGTTAGTGTAGTGTCACTGGCAGGGAGTGGGAGATGTTTGTATGTTCTTCTGCCTAATGTACCATTATAATATGGGTGGCTTTGGGTTCTGTGTCCCTCAGATAGAAGTGTGGGGTGTTATTTGCTGCCCTGCCCTTGGCAGCAAAATGTCTTGAGCCAGTCCTGCCCCAGCTTTTGTAGACCTGACTGTCTATTCTTCCGTTAGGGCACCTGGACTACTTCCTTATGAACCGTTCACAATGGTGGCAGTGAAGATGCTCAAAGAAGAAGCCTCAGCAGACATGCAGGCCGACTTTCAGAGAGAAGCAGCTCTCATGGCAGAATTTGACCATCCAAACATTGTCAAACTTTTAGGTACTGAACCCAGTATTTTTACCACCTTCATTATTTTTTTAATTAAATTTTTATTGATTATACAGAAAAAACAAAAAAACAAAAAAGTAAAACACCATGTGATACACATAATAGTGAAACAAAGAAATTTCAACAAAAACAAGCTTACATTATTATTTCTCTCCAATACCATTACAATCATAAATTTATTCAGCTTATTCTATATCATACTACTTGCATACTTTTGTTACCTATCTCTAAATCTCATTCTCATTATACTCATTATTATTATTATAATTTCATTCTTAATTCTATATTTTCCCCTTACATTTAATCTATTGCTATTACTAAATATAATCTTATTACTTAACATATCAAACTATTTCTAAAGGTAAACCCACTCCACCTTCATTATTAATATAAAGTTTAAAGATTTTTTTCCTTCACAGACACACTAGGCAGCTATCAGAAGTAGAGCACTAGATTTGGCTCTAGTGTTGCTTGAAAAATATCTATCTGCCTACCCAGAATCTTTTGCAGGTCTTGGGAACAATTACAAAAGACACAGAGTTGTCATCACTCCATGTGTTTTCCACCTCACCGCTGCAGCATAACACAATGCAACATTTGAGGTGTCTTTCCTGCTCCCTCACCTCGTCTCATAGGACTTTAAGCTGTGCAGATGTAAATCTCCCTATGTGAATATGAATGGTACTACTAATCAATCAAAACCAATGTTCATTTCAGTGGAAATATTGCTAAGGTGGCAATTCTAGGAGACCAAGAAATTTTGAAGTAACTTCCTGAAGCTGAAATGCCTCCAGATAATACAGCACAGGAAACAGGAAGTGGACACTCAGTTGGAGTGATCTCTTTGTTTATTATCACCATCTTGGATAAATTAGGAAAGGTCAAACAGATTCATCAGTTTTGTGTTGTGGGGGTGTGGGATTGTTGAGCATCATTTGACCCAGGGTCCTTGTCATGCACACTTCTCTTTTTAGCCAGACACAGATGTTTTCACAAGGCGAACAGTTGTCTGCTTTTTGAATTCAGGAGACAACAGTTGGGGCCGTCTGCAAAAATTCAGCCTGAGCTACCAAGTGTGACCAAAAACATTAATAAGAATGCCAAAGGTGTATATGTAGAAATACTGTTTGCTAAAGGTTTTTCTCCCATTTTCCTTGTTATATATTATTTGTATGGTATTGCATGATTAATTAATACCTGTGAAACAATGCATAATTGTGTTATGCCCCATTCCCCATTTACTTGTGCTGACACGCTGGGGCATAGGTGGAACTGGCTGGGCAGCAGTGATGTTCCTCTGCTACATAGCCAGTGAGCTCATGTGATCTGCAGCTAGTCTTCCTCACACTGAGTGGCCATTTCTGTCCAGTCGGAGATGCTAATTAGTCTGTAGATCTGGTTATCAACTAAGTACTACTTTTGATCAGCTATTGTTACCTGTTTGCCATAGCATCAGCTCAGATAGCTGTTATCTAGTAGCCCAAATGTTGGCCAGTAATTTTCTTCCCAGGCTCCTTGATAGCTCTTCCCCCTAGAATGGTGGTGGGGAGTATAAATATACAGTGGACCCACTGTATCTGTGGGCTCAGAATGTATGGATTCAACCCACCATGAATTCAAATAGGAGATCTTCCCTGTGTCCTTATCAATGAAACAATATAGGGCAGAAGCAAAGGCAGCAGCAAGCCCCAGCTTCCCAACCTCTAGAGAGTATGGGCTTCCTTGGGATCTTCTGCCTAAAGGGAGTACACCAGCCACAGTGCTTCTGTTTGCAACAAGAGACACATGAAATAGCAGGAATCCAAGTGTAGTGCTTGACACGAATCCACTCCCCCCCCATTTCACAGATCCTTGCATCCCTCTGCATCCTTGTCCATACTGCCAGCTAGAGCAAATAGAATGTCATGAAGTGTGTGAGTATGGGAAAGTTTGGGCTCTTACCTGTGCAAATCTGAGCCAGGATGCTCTCTAGGAACTCTCCATAAGGGGCTTGGAGCTTGGTGTTTGCTGTGAGCCTTCTTGTTCTTCATTGGGAAGCACCAGGGTATGGTGCAGCTGACATCATCTTTAACACCTTTAACATCATCTTCTAAAGGAAGCACTGTACATGTTTAATTCCTGTGCAATGTAGCATGTTCGATAACTTCTTCATTGTATAAAAATCTGTTCCCTGCTTGGACTGATTACATGGCTATTCTTGATTTCAGGAGTGTGTGCTGTTGGAAAGCCCATGTGCCTCCTCTTTGAATACATGGCCTTTGGAGACCTCAACGAATACTTGCGTAACCGATCACCACGCAGTCTCTGTAGCCTAACTGATAATAACCTTGATATAAGAATCAGACCTTCCAGCCCTAACTTGCCTGCCCTCTCTTGCACTGACCAGCTGTATATTGCCAAACAGGTGGCGGCGGGAATGGCTTACCTCTCAGAGCGCAAGTTTGTTCACCGGGACTTGGCCACTAGGAACTGTTTGGTGGGAGAAAACATGGTGGTGAAAATTGCAGATTTTGGTCTGTCCAGAAATATGTATTCAGCAGACTATTACAAAGCAAATGAGAATGATGCCATTCCTATACGATGGATGCCCCCCGAGTCTATCTTCTACAATCGCTACACGACGGAGTCTGACGTTTGGGCCTACGGTGTGGTCCTATGGGAGATCTTTGCCTTTGGCATGCAGCCATATTATGGGATGGCTCATGAAGAAGTCATTTATTATGTGAGGGATGGAAACATCCTGTCTTGCCCGGATAATTGCCCTTTGGAGCTCTACAACCTCATGCGCCTTTGTTGGAGTAAGCTGCCTTCCGATAGGCCAAGTTTTGCAAGTATCCATCTCATTCTGGAGCGCATGTATGAGAGGGCAGTGGCTGTTGACCATGCTTGACTCTAGGTAGCATCACATGAGCATTCTGTAATGACTTAGTTGGGATGGAAGAGAGGATGTGGACTGAAGAAATCACCCCTCTTTGCCAGTGTGACACAGGCAAGGGCCGAACAGAGAAATTGAACCAAGTGAGCCCTTTTGCTTTCCTGAAGACTGCAGGATCAGACAGGATCAGTGCTGGATTTAAAACATAATCAACAACTTCCCTCCTCACAAACTTTTCATTTAAAAATATCACAATTTATTTTTTTCTTCCTCCCAGCTTTCTGTTTTGCCAAAGTATTCAAAATGGATAGCAAAAATAAATAAATAAAAGACAGTACTAAAAAGGAGATTGTGATAAGCTAACACAGTGGCAGAACCTCAAATGGAGCATTAATTGACACAGTAGACAAGGAAAAGTAGGTGCTGCAAAGGCCTGTTTTTTTTTTAATCAAACTATCAGTCTGGAACAGGAAGGTTTTCGCTGTTGATTTGGAACCTGTGTCTTTATGTAATTGCCTTATTGTGACCTGAGTCAGAACAGTGGTGCAGTCTTTCCAATAGGAAACAGTTCTCCATGCTCTTTAGACAGAGGTTTTTTTTCAGTCCCTGTGTCAGGGATCTTTTTAATCATTAAAACAGAATGGGAGATGGTAGTGATGAACAGGAGATTGTCTACATGCAAAGTACCTGTGAATGCTAATGCCAGCACAAAAGTGGAAGGGTTTGTTCCAGTGAAAGTGGCTTGAATTACTGCAGCCATATCTGGTAGGCTGGAATGGAAATGGAAGGAAGTCAGACTATTTATGTTAATAACACTGAAAGAAGCCAATTTTATTTGGAAAAAAAATTCTTGTTACCTGTTTTCAGAATTACAGGGAAGTTCATGGTTTTTTAAGTCATAAATTGCTGGCCTACCACTGTAATTTGCTGAATTTCTTTCTTTGTAGAATTATTCAGTCTCCTCCACTCTGATCTGCTATGATTTTGACAAGGTGGAAATCTAGTGAACCTAAAGTTATGTATGTAGATGTACCAAGCAGTACTCCTTGTAGCCACTCTCTTTGAACAAGCTGTATGTTCACACATTTTGCCAGGAGCAAGGATTGTAGGGGCCAGAGTATAATTGGATCCCTTTTAACAAACTTACCTTGTTTATCAGATATGGGAAAGTGAACACTGGCTCAAGAACTTCAAAAGATATTGTTAAATGAAATACAGAAGAGCTAGTTATGTTGATCATTAAAAGGAGATCTCAAATATGCCCTGTGGTGATATTGAACCTTTATTGATTTGTCTAATGAAGGCATTACTGCAGGATGGATTTGGGATCTTGCAGTGTGGAACTGTCAGTATCAATAAAGTAAAGTAAACAAACTTCCAGCAAAGCAGAGCTTTGTGTTGCCTTACTTTCCCACCCCTTTTCTTTCCTCCTGGGTATGGACTTCCTCTACTTCCCCGTCCCAGCCCAGGATGGGTGGGAAGGTATCCAGATCATAGGTGGGCCAATTGCACCACAGGAGTATGTTTCTACCTCCCAGCCCTCCAATGTCCCTGCAAGCCCCACAACCCCTGCCCCAAAGAGCCCTGGTGGCGCAGTGGTTAAATGCCAGTACTGTAGCCACAATGTTGTGAGTTCAATCCTGCAGGGCTCCAGGTTGACTCGGCCTTCCATACTTCCATAGGTCAGTAAAATGAGTACCTAGCTTGTTGGGGGCAATTAGCTAAAAAAATACATTGTGAACTGCTTAGGGAGTACTTCACACTGATAAGTGGTATAGAAATGTAAGTACTATTGCTATATGTTGAGGAAAAATAGCCTCAAAATGGTCAGAAGTCACTACAGGAAACCATGCTGTGATGGGTGAACACCAGCTCTGCCCACAGCAAAGGGAATTGGTCAAGAACTGCTGAAAACAGAACCAGAATGTGATTTTCATTTATGTTTTCATCCATGCATTAGACATTGGAGGGGTCAGTCAGGGGCATGGGGATAATAATTGGCCCCTATACTTTGCATTTGCACCGCTCTGCTCCAGATGCCGGTAGGTGACAACTTGCCAGCAGAGCCAATGTTGAAAAGTGATGAGAGCTACAATCCAACAGTGCCTCGAAGGCCACGCATCCCTCCCCCATTCCTGCTATAGAGTCTGGGAAACCTCTCATCACTGCTCTTACATCTGATGTTTCATCTAGTGGGCCTGATGCCCTCAGCAGAGAGTACTTGTGGTTATGCTTGAATCTGCATAAGGGATACCCCAAATCTCATCTGGACATCTGAATTTTGGCCTATGATCCTAAATTATATTATTCAGAGCAGTCACTTGCATAGGTTGCTGGCAGAACTTATACTGACTTTAAAAAGATCTCAGCCAATAACTTCTCGTTCTTGGATGTTCACATTGTATGCTTTTAAGGGCACCTTCATAGCTTGCTATCTTGGCACTTGAACAACCTCCCCCTGCTTCAGCTTGTGCTGTCTCAGTAGCAGACTCAAAAGCATACTGCTCTGCCCCTTCCCAACAGCACTCCTTCACTCCTCTTTCATTCTATATAAGAGGTCCGGGACCTGCTGAATGGGATCGGCTCTGATTTTGGAAGAAGAGGAGAGGTCACCAAACATATCGCAGAAACACTTCTTCTGAGATGAGTACTCCTGCCTGGATTTCTGAGACCTCACCTTCTTTTTCTTATACCATAGGCCTTCATCAGAGTTTTCCCCAACACTCTGTTTAGAATTTTTTTGGGGATGGGGTGGGGTGAAAGGCTGCCATGGTGAGAAGGCTCAGCTGCAGCTGCCTAAAACTGGATCCCATCCAAGAAGTTCGTAAAATGAATCGAGCACTCAATCACCCTCACGTAGTTAATAACTATTTCTGTTGCACCTTTCTTGTTGAAGTCTTCTTTCACATCGAGTACGTTACCCTCACTACTGTTAGTTCTAGTGGGGAGGTATTAGTACAACTGAGAGGAAAGCATGGCTTTTTGTTACCCAGCATTCCAGCCTTTTTATTATTAGTGAAAATCAGAATGAAACTGTCTTCACTAACACTCATTTCCTAAGCAAAGGAGAATAATGAAGCTATGATTGCAGAGGGGAAGACAAAGCCTTGATTGATGTAATTGTGAATGGCACTACATGGACTGCTTAAGATTTGTCATGTTCTTTAAACCCTCTCATGTTCTAGCATGCCTCCTAGGTCATTGTATTACGATTGTATCCTTCCATACATCTCTTCTTTGTGAACACACAAGGATTCATGACCAGGTTGGTGAATGTGTCAATTTGACTTCCCTTATAAGTCATTAAAAATAATAATTCTCAAATTTGTTTTGGCAAACTTAAAAAGAAATTGATGGATTTTGGAACACTCTTATCAAAAAAGAAAACAGAATGAAATTCTCACCCACTCCTAACCCACTGTTATTGAGTGCCTTTCCTGTGTCATTGAGAGGCTTTGGAAGAAGAATTTCAAAGGACGCAGCCCTTGCAACAGTTTTGCCTGAGAAGATGCCATATGAAGTTCTGAGCGTGGTAAAAAATGGACCCATACCTATCCTTTCACTGTTTCTAAAATTTTCAATTGTTTCATAAAGTTATATAAATAAACCTCATTTTACATTGTTGGCTTCTTAGTTTGAATTGTACTCTATCATCTGTAATGTTAAACTTTGGTTTTCCCTCAGATGTGATTTATTATTTTAAAAGTGCCTTAAAATTGTTTTATGTGAGTATTCCAATCCCACCTAGAGCAATAGAGGGACTAGTGGAATAACAGTCCAACCCTACAAATGTCTATTCAATGATAAGGTTCATTGAATTCAGTGGAACTTACTCCCAAGTAAATGGAAGTAGGGCTCCAGCTTAAATTCTTCACTTTTAGCCAATAAAGAATTATTCTCTACACAAGTAACAACTGCCTGAATCCTTTTCCAGTTTTACCAGTTTAACCTTGTGAAGAGTCCCAGCAATCATTTCTCATATACCATGGAAGCTTTTTTACTAAATATCAGGAAGTAAATTAATTGCTTTCCATAACACATGTTATTTTTTTACATGACTCTTTTGCTGGAAGGAGAATGGGTGCTAATCTTTTTACTTTGATGCGATCAGACTTTCACACTTATGTGAAGATAGGTACTAAATGTTCTGCAAATGTTCTATATGAGAACTTTCAGCAATTTTTTTTTTTTTGTGGGAAGGAGCATCAGAAGAGCAGAACAAATAGGACATTGCAAGCCTATTGCAGCCATAAGGATAATGTATATATAGTCAAATTATTTAAATAATTTTGTTTATTAAATGCAGTGTTCATTGTTGCCTCTTATCTTTACGCTATGTTTAAATTACAGTTTTCGGGATCTCTAGTATTTATTATCTAATCTTTACTTTTACAAACCCAAACTGGGGATGTTTTCAAAGAGATAGCTGTATTCATTTCAGCATGAAACAGGCAGTGCGGAGAGAATGAAGCATCCAGCAACATTTATGAAACTAACTGGTTTATTCTAGCATGTGTTTTCATGGATTTTAATCCATCTTCACATGCACTTCCAAGGTTCTGGGAAATTTCTTATGTCACAGTCAACAACAAAACACTCATAACTGAACATAAAACAGAAATGAACTAGATTAAGTCCACTTATTACTATCTCTAGTGGGAACGTCACAGATGATTTCCTCTCTTCTTTGTCAGATTGATAAGGTGTGAATGTTGGGATCATCCTATTCAATTTCTATATTAGCAAGCACATATTTAGAAAGAGAAGAGAATATTGACTGAAACTTCTTGGATCAGTTCTGCATGAGCACAGAAGTCTATGAGGAAACAAACCCACTGTATATAAACAGAAATAGTTTTGCTCTAGTCAAGTAGAAAATGGAAAATAAGTGGGGTTTATCTTTAGAACTAAAAGCTTCATATGGATGAATGGAAATGAATCTTCCCTGTACTCAACTGCATTTCCCCATATCTTTTCCTTATGAGTGCTTTTGTTTCAGTAAACCAAGTTTAGTTCTGGTATTGGAGCTCAGCTGAGGACAAAAAAGCTCCTTTTTGTTCTACAGATGGAAACCCAACCCTCCATTTTCCTTCCCTCCTTCCTTCCTTTGTAATACAGATGTAAACCAAATAGAGTATTATGTTGTTTCCTTCTTTTTCCCCAGTTTGGGATTCAAGGCAGCTTTCAACAGATAAAAAAGGAATAGTTAAAATCCACAAAATATAGAAATGTATAGAATGTATAGAAATGTTTCGAAATACATGCTATTTGTAAGTTGCTCGCCGCCTCGATCCATATGGAGAGGCGGGATACAAATGAATAATAAATAAATAAATAAATAAATAAATAAATAAATACAAAAGATAAGAGGATTAAATTATTAAAAAAGTTAAAAACATGTTTTAAAAAAACACACACACACAGAAAACACAAAAATGGCAGATAGAAAATTCAGCAAATTCTTTAGGAGGGATGGGCCTTCTACACTCCATCCTCAAAGCCTGTCGAATGGAAAGGTCTTCATCTGTCTGCTGAAGAAACGTAGGGAGGATGCTAGTCTAATCTCTCTGGGAAGGAAATTCCAGAGCCCGGGGAAGCCACCAAAAATGCCCTCTCCAATGTTCCCACCAGATGTACTCATGGCGGTAGCACAGCAGAGACAAGGGCTTCCCCAGCAGGTTTCAAAACACGGGCAGCTTTGTAAGGAAGAATACAGTCCTGGAGTAAAATCTCCAGACAGTTTACATTATAAATAAATGTATAGGGCCTAAAAGGGCATAAAAGCAATATCAGACCATGTAAACACTAGAATTAACTGTTTCAATAACCAGTAAAAAGAGAGAGAGAAAGAAAGAGGGGATAATGACACTAATTACTACCCTGGGAATGAATGCCTGCGTAAACAATGCACATATAGAGCCGTACTGTCGTAGAAAACATGCACACACTGTTCCTGTGTTCTGCCAACAGATAGCCATGACTGACAGTTTTATATTTGTGGATTAAATAAAATCAAACCAGTTGAAATGTTGCAACTGTATTCCCTTTAAGGCCTTCTAAATTTATTTAATGGGCAACGGAGAGCCCACTGGTTGTCCAGACCGAATGCAAATGGACTTATGTGGATATTTCGGTGCGCCTGTCACGGCACATGTTGAATTTTCATGAACTTGGACGCGGGAGAGCAACCTCTTTTGTAAACAAACAACGTGGTGAAAGAGCAAAATTATATCATGTGAAGCCAGTGGGCTATGTGAATGAAAAGAGCGTCATTCACCCTCCTTGGCAGTGATATCACTGACAGCTAAATTTAACAGCTTTAAATTGGAGTTGGATTTAGTTCACGATATGAGATGCCAGGGAACCAGGCAGGCAGAGTTCGGTTACAGTGAAGAGGACTTGGAAGTCTTCAGTATCCTGTGGATAATTAGCAGAATGATACAGCATGTCTCCAAGAAAAGAACACCAGGGGAACGGGAAGTGCTTAACATCCAGACATGTGACAGTCTGTTGAGGGAAATGCCAAGTGCACTTGACCCCGGGTTAGAAGCCTGCAGAACTATGGAATGACTTGGAATCATCTTTGCATCTACTTATAACCCCCAACTGCAATTAAACTGACTAATGGCCATGGCTCATAGCTAGGCCCCCAGACAAAATTCTTCTAGATGCAAATACGAAAGCCATGACGCATGATGAGGAAAACTGGTAATCTTTCTGAAGCTTAGGACAGCTTCATGTTTCTGTCCAGATTATAGAAGTATTCCTTTTTTTGCATTGCAGTTCCCAGGATCCTCCTCCTAGCAGGGCCACAGATAGTACTAGTTCAAAAATGAAAGGAATGTTTCCCAAGTCTCCTTCTTTGTCTCAGTTACTTCTTTCCTTCACCAATCTAATTTACATGATCAGTTATGAGACAGAACCTTTCTGTCTTTATCTATGCTACACTTCCTTCAAGGTTTGGGCACCACAATTCAGGAAGGATATTGACAAGCTGGAACATGTCCAGAGCAGGGCAACCAAAATGATGACAGATCTGGAAACCATGCCCTATGTAGATTGACTTAGGGAGCTAGGTATATTTAGCCTGATGAAAAGAAGCTTAAGAGGTAGCATGATAGCCCTGTTTAAATATTTAAAGGGATGTCATGTTGAAGATGGAGCAAGCCTTTTTTCTGCTGCTCTGGAGACTAGGACATGGAGCAATGAATTCAAACTACAGGAAAAGAGATGTCTGTGCCTCAGAG
The DNA here is from genome assembly GCA_948474755.1 of Ctenosaura bakeri. NCBI lineage: Eukaryota > Metazoa > Chordata > Lepidosauria > Squamata > Iguanidae > Ctenosaura > Ctenosaura bakeri. The sequence goes on along the minus strand of CAOLHI010004081.1, from coordinate 108,220 downwards.
TGTGGCAGAGTCTCCTTCTTCGGAGGTTGTTAAACAGAGGCTGGAGGGCCATTTGCTGGGGGTGCTTTGAGTGTGTGTTCCAGCACGGTAGGGGAGTTGAACTCAATGGCTGTTGTGATCTCTTCCATCTCTATGATTCTATGATTGTCCACTATGATTGAAAGAAGGGAAACACATACCATGACGACTTTAACTAAGAGCCCAGCCAGACAAGAAAAAAAAAGTCTCTGAAAGTCCTAGATTTTGCTCCTATACAAACTTATTTTATTTTGGAAATCTAGATGATGTTTTTCCCATCCCAAAGTATTTCCAGAGAATTCCTGGCATTATCAAGGGCTTTTCATTCCCGCTGTTCTGATCAGTTTAAATTAACCCAGTATACTTTGAAGCAATATGGAAAATATTTGTGGAAAACACTTTAACAAAAGAGGGAAGTGTCACATCTCCACAAGAATTACAATTTTGGAAAGCAGGGTAAGCTGAAATATAATTGGCTCTGGGAATGGGCTCAAATTTAGGGTAGAGTTTATGGTTAACAACTGAATCATAGATAGTATTAGCAATAGGTTAAATATAGTAGAAAAGAATAGATTTAAGAATGAAATTATTATAGCAATAATGAGTACAAGGAGAATGAGATTTAGATACATGAAATAAAAATATATAATCAATACAACACATAATATGTTGAATAAGCAAATGATGATAAAGGGTCTGGAGAGAAATAGTAATGTAAGCTATTTGTGCTGTAATTTGTCTCTTTTTCACATTTATGTAATTCACGTGATGTTTTTGTTTTATTCTGTTATGTATTGTTCTTTTCTCTTTATAATAATAAAAAGTAAAAAAAAAAGCCCAGTATTTCCTGAAATGAAATGTACCTCTTCGTGACTGTCTAGTTGTGTTAAACCAGAACTAGTAAAGATGGCCACCAGCAAGGAACACTGCAATTTTTTTCAGAAACCAGATTCAATAGAGATCAAGTACGGAAAAGAGGAATGCTAGCAATAAAAGAAAACAATCCTCATACTTAAGTAAGTATAATATTGCTAAAGCATTTTAACACTTTGACTGTAACTTTGTACTGTAACTGTAAGAATAATTACAAAAGGGTCAGTGGAAATTGGTGGAAGTCACTTTCTGAAATGCTGCCTGAATTTATACGTGACACATGAGCAGTGGGAAGGAGGAAGAACACAAAAGAGGGGGAAGTAAAAAAAAACAACAAACCCAAAACTTGGATATTTAAAAAAATAGAGTTTGGATGCAAAAACATAAATATAGAGGAAAATCAGAACAAAACTGGAAAGTCTTGATTCTTTCAGGGACTTTATTCCTTTCTGGATAAGCCCTGAATTGTCTGAAAAGGTACAGCTGCAAGTCAGCAACTCACCATAAAGAGGCTGAACTTCTGTGGCAAGAACAACATACTACACACAAGAGCTCCATTGGATTAAACCAGCGTGCTGTCTCCAATAGGGGACGCTTGTATGCGTTTACGAAGTTCACGAGTAAGGAGACTGCAATTCTTTTGCATGAAGGAAGGTAAAGCATAAGACTAAGTATAAAAGAGATATTAGTGTATTTTCTTCCACAGACTGAGTGCTTCAGCTACACACAGAATTAAAAAAAAAAAATCAGCATAGCATAAATCCGTGACAAAGCCATTATCTCTGTGCTGTCATAAACACAGTGCTATAAACATGCTCTTGGGAGCTTGCGGGAGGACAGACAGCAGTGTTTCAGACACAATCGTACTTTCTTAGCAACTCCATGACACAAACCATCACACCAAACAAATGAGCATGTTGTTTATTCTGAACCATATATTGACTCAGCACGATGCAGGACAAATATTTTCCTTGGCAAGTTTACCGTACAATTAAGCAGCCAGTTCAAAACAATGTTCCTTTCTCTAAGCCAGACCGAATGAACCCAACAGTTTACTAATCTGATAACATTTAAAATGTGTTTGATGAAGTATGAAGTTTTTAATATTTCAGTAACTGAGCCAATCATTTCAAAAGATAAACCCACCCTACCTTACTGCCTTGGATTTTAACCTTTTATTTATTTATTATTTATTTATTTAACCTTTTATTTATGCTAAGATGTTAATCTGCAGAAGTGAAGGTTAAGAGGGGACATGATAGCCGTGTTTAAATTTTTGAAGGGATGCCATGCAGAGGAGGGAGTGGGCTTGTTTTCTGCTGCTCCAGAGACCAGGACAAGGAGCAATGGATTCAAGCTGCAGCAAAGGAGATTCCACCTGAACTTCCTCTCGGTCAGGGCTGTCCGGCAGTGGAATATACTGCCTCGGAGTGTAGTGGAATCTCCTTCCTTGGAGGTTTTTAAGCAGAGGCCAGATGGCCATCTGTCGGGAGTGCTTTGAGGGTGTTCCTGCATGGCAGGGGGTTGGACTGGATGGCCCATGTGGTCTCTTCCAACTCTACATTTCTATGATTCTATGATTCTATGAAGAGAAATCCTTGTAAATTTAAATTTCCTCAGTATGCCTCATCAGTAAATCAAGACATTTATAACCTACCTGCTAAGAACAAGCTGGGACAATGAGAAGCCATTTTTAAAATGCTTAATTCCCTCTTGTGACTTGATCTATGGGGTGAGATCATGTGCTTGCATGATTTGGTCTTGCCATATTTCCAGTTACTCTTTTGTGCTTCTACCACACTGAACTGCTTTTGCCACGTTGAGCTGCTGACTCATGTTCAGCTTGTGGTCTATTAAGATTCCTAGATCCTTCTCACATGTACTGTGGTCAAGCCAGCTGTCGCTCATCTTATAGCTGTGCATTTCATTTTTTCTGCCCAAATGTAGTACCTATTTCATTTTGTCAGTTTCAACAGGGAGAAGTTCAAGATGAGTGACCCCTGTCTTGACCATGGCCATTTCCGCACTAGACTGTTAATAGCACTATTATTCCATTTTCAACATCCTATGGCATCCTGGGGTTTGCAGTTTAGGGAGGGGCCGTCTGGATGTTGAAAGTGGATGCCGTAGGATGTTGAAAGTGGAATAATAGCACTATAACAATCTAGTGCAGAAATGGTCCATATTACATGTGAAAATAATCTAGGAGTCTTAGTAGGTCACAAGCTGAACACAAGCCAGCAGTGTGATATGGCAGCTAAAAAGTCAATGTGATTCTGAGTTGCAACAATAGGAGTATAGTGTTCAGGTGAAGAGAAGTGATAGTACTATTCTATTCTGCTTTGGTCAGACCTCACCTGGAATACTGTGTCCAGTTCTGGGCACCACAGTTAAGGAAAGATATTGACAAGCAGGAATGTGTCCAGAAGACAAAATGTTAGAAGGCCTGGAAACCATGCCTTATAAGGAGTGGATTAGGGAGCTAGGTATGTTTAGCCTGGAGAAGAGGAGGTTAAGAGGCTACATGATAGCTATCTTTAAATATTTGAAGGGATGTCATGTGGAGGATGGAGCAAGCCTGTTTTCTTCTGCTTCAGAGACTAGGGCGCTGAGCAATGGTTCCAAACTTCAGGAAAAGAGATTCCTTCTAAACATTAGAAAGAATTTCTTGACAGTAAGAACAGTTTGACAGTAGAATGTGCTGCCTTGGAGTGTGGTGGAGTCTTCTTTGGAGGTTTTCAAACAGAGGTTGTATGGCCATCTGTTAGGAATGTTTTGATGGTGTGTTCCTGCACAGCAGGGGGTTGGACTTGATGGCCCTTGTGGTTTCTTCCAGCTCTACAATTCTAAGATTCTATGAAGTAGTGGTAGTAGGACCAGCACTTAAGATCTTTGAATTTCTTTCCCACCACTATCACAGGCATGTTTGTTGAGGATATAGGAGAGGGCGTCCTTGATGGCTGTTGTCATGCTGTGCAACTTCATGGGAAGTTTGGTTGCCCTCTTTCTGCTCTCCTTCCATCAGAAGGCCAAGACCTTTTTGTTTAGACAGGCCTTTGGCTCTTAGCTCATGTGACAGAAGGATCTTATAATGGGGTATGCTATGCTTTTATCCTTTCTAAAATGATGCCTTTAAACTGTTTAACTTTGTCCTTTTAAAACAATTGTTTATTTAAGTGTTTTTTAAACTCTTGCATTAATAAGATTTTTAGCTAATCTCTCTTTTTCACGGGGGATACTTCCAAGATGCCTGCAGACACCTGAAACTGTAGGTAGTGCCGAACCTATAGTATATAGGAAGAGGGCTACTTCCAGTGACTTCTGGTGACACCAGAACATGGAAGGAGACTATTATGGGGGCAGGGGGAGTACTGGATTAGGGAGAGCAGCATTGAGAAAGCTGAAGAAGCATCAGGGGAGTAGGGAGAGCAGAACTTGGGTGTTTTCTTTGCAGGATTGGTACAGTGTGATTGAGTGTATACATTTGTGTAAGTGAATAGGAGTTATCTTGGTAAATGAATGACCTGTTTCTGTGGGCAAATGAATGGAGTGGCTCTGTATGTCTATGTGTGTGTTTTCTTAAGAGTAAGTTAAAACAGGAGTCTCATAGCCTAGAGCAGCGGTTCTCAACCTGTGGGTCGCGACCCCTTTGGGGGTCGAACGACCCTTTCACAGGGGTCGCCTAAGACCATCGGAAAATATGTATTTCCAATGGTCTTAGGCTCCATTCCCTCCTCGGTGGTGGTGTGCAAGCGCGAGCCACGTGCTCGCGTCCCCCTGCCCCCTGTTCAAAAGGGACTGAAATTGCTCCCCTTCTCCACTACCAGGAGAACCTCCTGTCTGACAGTCCAGCTTGAGGGGGGCAGTGGCAGCACAGGAGGCAGGCCTCCTCCTCACCACGGTCCCTGCCCCACTCGCCACGGAGGGGGGCGTTATGGAAGGTCTGGGGGGCCACAAGGCGGCACTTTTCCAGGGGGGCGAGTTGTGCCTGGCACAAAAGACAAAGGCGCTGGGATTCCTCCCCCCGGCCACGGTTAACACTCTGGAAACTTTTCCCACACTGCCCCCCAGTGGAAACAAGAGCGAAGCAGAAGCAGAGCCCGGGGGGGGGTTTCTCGGAGTTTTTTCCTGGGGGAGACGTGCAGCTCCTCTTTCCCTCCCTGCTGACCCCCCCGTCCGTTCCTGGCTGGCAAGGCAGCCTTTGCCGGGGTGGGGGAGACATTGTAAATAATAAATAAATAATTTTATGATTGGGGGTCACCACAACATGAGGAACTGTATTAAAGGGTCGCAGCAGTAGGAAGGTTGAGAACCACTGGCCTAGAGCAATGGAAGACTCTCAGTCCAATTTGTGGTTGTTATGTGCCTGTCAGGACCCTGGCACTCCAGGACTCAAGCTCTGAGTCTGAACCATGGAGCCTGATGCACCATGGAGCCTGCTGCACCAGCAGACCCCACCCCAGAGGCTGCCATGGAGCCTGCTGCACAGCCCACCTCAGAGGCTGCCCTGGACACAGAGCCCTTGGCCCCAGTAGCCCCAGCAATGGAGCCAGGGGCTGCCTTAGACCCAGAGATTCAAGAGCAGGTACCTACTTACCAGCAGCATCGGGAGCAAAAGAGTGCTCTCAGAAGGTCAGAGCGTTTAAATAGGAAACACTAAGCAATCAAGCTCCAGCTGAGGTAGCACCTGGGTGAGGGCCTGCTTAATAAAAGCACTCACTCAGCCTTGGGTCTTTGTTGGCTCACAACTGTCCACTTTGGGTGTGCCTGCTGGGCTGTCAGGGACCCTTGCCTTGCTTCCTGAAATGCTGCCTGACTGGCCGAGGAACAAACTCTGTGGTACGTGGACTCTGTTTGCTGTTTTGCCTGGCTGTGATGTAACAGCCAGGGAATATCTTTGCTGCAAAAGCCTCTTTAGTTTACTGCTGCCTTATCTACTGAAGCTGAAGTGAAGCCCTTTGATTTATTGCCTGTCTGCCTTATCTGGGAAAAGACCTACTAGCTGGCTCTTGGCTGCCTGCCATGCCTTGGCGTTGACAGAGCCTTCAAGTCATTTCTAACTTATGGTGATCCTAAGGCAAACCTATCATGGGGTTTTCTGGGGCTGAGAGTGTGTGATATGCACAAGGTCACCCAGTGGGGTTCCATGGCCAAGTGGGGACTCAAACCCTAGTCTTCAAGGTCGTACTCCAATGCTCAAACCACTACACCAGGCTGGCTTTCTCAGTCCAATTTAGTGAATCTTAAAAAGAAATGCTAATGGAGTCATTTAAGAGCCATGCAACTGAAAGCCATCAATAATAAACCAAAACATAATACTAGTTTTTACTTGTGTTCTCTATCATAATTTCAATAAAAAGGATATTCCATAAAATGAATAAAAGATCTAGCTTATTTGTGTGCTCAGGCACGAGATCTGTTTCCACATCAAAGAACCATAAGCACTTATAGAATCTGAAAAGATACTGGCCACAACTTTATTTGGTTACAGCTGTTACATAGTTGGTATATGCACTGGTATACGCATCAGCCAACTGATGAGCCCAGTCCTCTGTCCTTCTGCCAGAACCTGTGTGGTGACAGGCATGGAATCCACCAAGTCACCAAGGAGTGCTTCCTAAAAGGGGACACCATAATTTACCCTGCCCTAAGGTGCCAGCAACAGCATCCTGGATCCAGGACCCATACCAACTGCCCACAATTAAACATAATATACAATTCCAGACACCTAAACAAAGGGAAGCTGGGTAGGATGACATTCCAAAAAGAAGTGAGCACTTGTCAGAGAAAGATCTGCTTAAATACCCCTTTCCTAGACCAGAGGGAAAACTTCAAGCCAATTCTGGTCAGGGAAAGGGGAAGCCAATGAGTTTAAACCTAGGTTTAAACTCATTGGTTTTCATGGTGAAGCTATCCCAAGGCTATGTGGGCCACATAACCTGCTGGGAAGGCAGAAATGGCTTCCTCCTTTGGCCCAGCAGCATGAGGAGACTGTATGAATACGCTGCCACCCCAAGTTGCAAAATTGGAAGCCAGTAAGTCAGGCAGCTGCGTCCATCAGCAGATAAAATACACTTGGCTTGGCTAGACCTCTTTCCAAGCATAAATGCAACTTCATTGATAATGAAGCTAGACAACAGCATAACAGCTGAGGAAAAGAGCAGAAGTCAGTTCTAAAAAGCAAAACAGCAATAGTTTTAGAAGTATTGATCCATAGCCTAATGCTTGTCATTGTAAAATATTTTGAAGCAGCAATTTATAGCAAGATTACTTGCATGCCATGGATGAGAAGAGCAGTGTTAGGAGTGGGAAAGAAAGACCTTGCACAACTCATCCTTGGTTCCACGTAAAAACAATGTCAAATTGCTTTTGTTCAGTGTTCCTGCAACCCAGGCAAGTCTTTCCCTTATCCAAGATAATTCATTCCCTTCCCTTGAGAGGATTTCTGGATTTCTATTTCACCCTTCCAAGAGAGAGCCAAAGTACAGTTTCATGTGCACTGATCATTTTAAGACTTTGTTGGGCTGGTTTGTGTGTGTGAGTGTGGAGGGGGAGTTCCTTCCTAGATTTTTTTTCATCCATCATGTGCTTTTCATTTAGCAGTAAGTCTTGCATTGCTCAGTGGGACATATTCTTGTGTGAGTGGCTATAGGATGGCAGCATTGCCTTGCAACTGATTTCAGTGTGTATACTCTTGTTTCTCTTCTTGTTTCTTTCCCTTTTAGCAGGACTGAAGGCCCTGGGACCAGAGTCTTGGCCCAAGAAGTAGTGGACCTACCTGATGCTTGAAAGTGATGCCAGAGTTCCCACATCTTTTTTGCCCCATCCAAGAAACCAAGTGCATTTCTTCCAATATTTTTTCTCTCCTTCACTCATTTTTCCTCTCCAAACATTTTTATGAAAGTTGAATTTTACTGGGGCCTAGCTCCTTGCTAAGACAATGGGATATAGGACAGGATAATGGGGAGCTCAGGAAAATGGGGCCCTGGGGTTCAGTTTGGCCCCAAAACTGAGGAATCCTCCCACCTCTTCCTCCTTCCTTGTATCTCTGCATTTCTCCCACAGTTTGGATTCAAGGCAGATTACAATTTAAAATGAACAATACACCTAAAAACGTACAAAAAGTGAACATTAAAATACAATTAAACTAGTCATAGCATTAAAACAATTCAAACTTACATTCCAAAAGAGAAAAACGCAATTAAAAGGATAAAAAATGCTATTAAAAACAGTTCAATTTAAAACAATACAGCACCCATAGCCTGGTCTTTAAAAAGAACTACCTGTTTTAAAAGCCTGTCATAATAAAAAAGGTTTTGCCTGTTGACAAAAGAACAGCAAGGAGGGTGCCTCCCTTGAAAAAGAGTTCCAGAGTTTAGGGGCAGCCACCAAGAAGGTACTGAGAGAAGGGATCCTCCCACATCTCAGGGCCTGGGCAGACTCATTTGGTGAAATACAGTCTGTCAGGTAGCTTCGATCAGAGTCTCAGATCAGAGATGTCCCCTTCCTGGTAACACCATTATTTGGTGACTTCCAGCTTTTGTACAGCTGTTCCTCTTTCTAAAAAGTTGAAATGCCGTTCCAAAGGCCTAGTCACGGGCTTTAAACTAAAAATGCTGGAATTCTTGGTCCTACATTTTTGCTTTTGGCTATGCCCATCATTACAGCGTGGCCCCTGAGAACTTTTCTGAAGTTGAATTTGGCCCTTGGACTGAAAAGGATACTCCACTTTTGCTGTAAGAGGTAGGGGAGGTCACACACCTTTTTTTCCTACCACAGAAAGAGCTGTGACAACATCCGGTTCTTCTGTATAAAAGGAAGACAGTATTCTTCAGTTTAGATAACTGTAAAACATTGCTTAATTGTACTTGGACTTTGCCAAGAAGAAGGGTAGGCAGCACACTAGCTGTATCTGGCTCTGCTTCTCTTGACTCTCTTGTCCATCCCACCAATTCCAATGGGCACAAGCTGCCACTGGCATAGGAGAATTAAGAATGGAGGGGAAACACTGATGCTGAGCAAGAAGCCACCAGGAAGAAGGCAATCACAAAAGCCAAACTTTATCCATTAAAATTAGAAGAAGCACATGGCAGTTTGAACTTTGTTTATATTTGCACGAAGACAAGGTTGTATTCACAAGGAAACATTCTGTATCTTTGGACATTCATAATTATGAAAAAAGAAGATTCTAGAGATAAAAGCAATTCTGAATTCAAAAAAGGAATAAGGCCCCACCATGTACAATATACAAACTTTCTACCCAACCAAAGATCACAATTGCAAATATTTTAGTTATAACAGAAATATAATTCATATAAATATAACTATAGTTAGCCCTCAATATTCACTAGGGTTAGGGGCACAGGACCCTTGCAAAGTGGAAAAAAAATCACAAATATCAAAATGTGTGTGTGTGTGTGTGCCTGTGGGAAGGAGGCCGAGGCATGGTGGGGAGAATGGACATCCAAGGTCCCCAGAAAAGAAGTCCCTGAGATGGCAGGGCAGCAGATTGAAGAAACTTGCAAATAATCAAATCCATGAAAGATCAAAGCCGCGAATGTGGACAGCCAACTGTACCCAGTAATCAATGCCTCTTTGTCACCTTTTTATCTTAAGGAGCCAAACATGATATTTGTGGCATGATCTCACTTTATCTTCACAACATTTTTTTTTTCTTTTGGCAACAAAGCTTAGGCTGAGTGCACAGCTCCAGTTAACCAGAGTTTCCTTTCATCTTGAAAATCTTGACTATTATACTTTGGCTACCTTACCTGTAACATCTGCTTCATGTTCCATGTTGGAAACAGTTATCTGATACCTTCTGTACGTGCTGCAAAGCCTGAGTTTTCAAAAACCATTCCAGGTCTCCCTGAAGGTTCTCTACTGTATGCATGCATGCTTTCCAGCAGGGAAATAGAGAATAGCTCTGATTGTTTTGTAAAAAGTCCTTGTTGGGACTCTAAATGCTGTTTTTTATAGCAGTGAAGGGTCTGCAAGATTAAGATTTATGGCTCTAAATGCAAGGTGAGGGAGAAGTTTTCCCATGTGCTCACAGGGCTGCTAACACAGATTTATGAATTGTTTTATGCTCTTGCTAAAGTTACATAAATGTGGCCTGTGGCTGACCTTCTCTGGCAGCGTCCTGGTTTGCGACACGAGATCAGTTCATTACAAAAGTATGTCGGGATCCAAACCATTTGACCGATTCAAGACATTCATTCTCAGCAAGCTGGATAAGCTGATTCCCCTCTTGAGAATGTTGCTGCCTGAGAATTGCATTCTTTCACTGGCTGATGCATGGAAGGAAGGGCTTTCAACACACGTACACATTTACCATATGCACACTCCTTCCAACCAAGACAAATTCCCAAGAGAGCATAACACTGTGTATCTACTCACAAACAGGGAAGGAATAGTAATGCTTAGCATTTGTGTCAGTAATCCTTACAACAAGCCAGTCAAGGAGGTCTCACAGACCCTCCTTCTGTTACAGATGAGGGGCTGGGTGCAGTGAATGCTGAGCAAAATCTCAAGTATGGATTTCTAAACTCACATTGTTGCCCACTAAATTATATCAGGTCTCTATGTACCTGGACACATTGGTGCAATTAGGTAACTTTAGACTAGGATAGGAAAAATATGGCCTGTGGGGCACATGAGCCCACATTCCTGTTTGTGAGGCTCTTAGGACTACAAAACTTCTGTTTGAAATTTTTTGTTTAAATGACCAAGCATGCTTCTTATGTATGGGGGGACAATTTTGCCATAAAAAAAAATTGTAAGTGAGTTTTGGAGGCCAGCAAAACATGGCAAAATTGCCCATGAAGGCCTTCAAGGATGTGAGGGAGCATTTTCCATTTTCTCAACAAAACCTTTTTAAAAAATGGAGTATGGTATGGTAATTGCCCACCCTATTTTGGTCTCTGGTCTTATGTGGCCCCCTCATGGCAATGCACATTATTTTCATTTATTTCAAAATGTAGCAAATGAGTCTGGCTACATTTGAAGGATCACCTCATTCTGCTGAGTGGACTCCAAACATCTTCTCCAAATTCCCGCTCTGACGACACCTTCTGGTGCACCTTTCTCACGTGAAGTGAAAAGCGCTAAGAGAAAATGGGTAGAATGATGACAGAGAACCTCACTTCAGTGCTATCCCTCTCCACTTACCATTTTAAACTGATTTTGTTAAAAGAAGATGGCAGCCACTTCTGTTTGGGCTGTTAATTCTACATTTGTGAACATGGCTACATGATTTGGCAGGGATGTTGGTTCTGCATTTGTGTACATTAATACAAGAAAGAAAGAAAGAAAGACAGTGAAAAGGAATCTTAACATATGGTAATAGTGTACCATGAGAGCCAGCAGGGTGTAGTGGCTTGAGTTTTGTCTTATGACCATGGAGAGCAGGGTTCAATTCCCTGCTTGGCCATGGAAACCCACTGGATGACCTTGGGCACTCTACACACTCACAGCCCCAGAAACCCCTGTGATACGTTGCGCTTAGGACTGCCATATGTCAGCAGTGGCTTGAAGTCATACAACAACAACAATGATGTTCTGTATCACTGAGCAATAGAATCTTCTCCCATGTTTCTTACTTGCAAACCAGTGATTACTTGCATGTGTGTATATAGCATCATCATAAACAGAACTGTTACATCTCTCCACATCACTTCATATGCAGTTACCTCATACATTCCGCTGCCCAGTTTTAAGTTGCTCATCTGAAGATGTACGCCCTTCACTTAATTGCTAGACACTTGGTTACGCACTTTTGAAAAATGTGTGAATTAAATCAGCTGAAAAGAGGTCTGCTTCAAAGGATGTAAAGTGGTTGAACTAATAAAATACGTTTTTGTGACACAGTAATGGATGAAATGGTTAGTTTCTCTCACATACAAATTCTTTTGAATCTCCTTTCCAATAAATTTATGAAGAAGTTTCATCCTTTTGTAGAATTCCTATACCAAATGAACTGGATGAAATTATCAACTACGTGCACTGATTAATTTCAACACACACAATTATTCTCAGTTTGGAAAACATTAATTTGTTCCTGCCTGCCATGTAGCTAAGATAAGAAGTCTGTTAGGAAGAGCAGAAGAGGGGACAATCCTAATTCATACCCAGGGATCCAAAGTCAGACTCAAAGCTCTCTGCTCAGTCAGGCAAATCTGCAAGTTTAACTTTCTCCAACATTTTTTTAAAGCTCTGGTTCTTTCCATCAGCTTTATGCAGAAATTTGCTAATGTTGGAAACTTCTTATTAGGGATGGAACGAATCCAGAATTTTCTGAATCTGAATCAGGATCTGAATCCCTGGAAAGTTCTGGGAATTCACGAATCTCACAAATCTTGAATCTTTCAAATCTTTTTTTAAAAGGGTTTAAAAAGCAACTTTTTAAAGAAATGTTTAAACTTTTAAAAACTTTTTTTAAACAGAACTTTTTTTAAAAAAAAACAACCCTATGTTTTGGTTGTTGGATTTGAAAGATTCGGTTTGCCTATTTTTGCACAGGGAACTCAGATTCGCGAATCTCAAATCCTTGGCCCATCCCTACTTCTTATCAAAGAACAAACCAAATTCACCACCCTACTCAGAGTGATATCCATCATGACCTATTCATAACTTGATGACACCAGCCAATGAATATGTGAATGCACCAATAAACTAATCAATAATAGATATTGTAGAGCCATGCAAGTGTTTCAGCCATACCCTCAACCACACTGGGCCAGTTCAGATTGGTCCAGATTGGGTTGAAATTGGATCATCTTGGCAACCTGGACACCAAACCACAGTAAAAGAAAGCCAAATAGTGTGTCTCCAAAGTATTGCAAAACAGTAGCCTAATGACGTAGAGAGATGGTGAAGAGAATTTGACTTACTCATTCACAGCTTAAATGTGCAGTCTGGAACAAGAATCTTATCAGCATTCTTGAATCATGGGGTTGGGGTTTGGGTATGGGGGTGGGGATGGGAAGACTGAAAAGTGTTATCCTTCTTTGTATTATTTTGTTGGCTGTCTGCTAACAGCATGAACATTATTGAAAGAGCTTTATAACCATTTGGTACCAGTTCTGTGTTTAAAGTCATTGGTTTTTCTCCTTCCTTCACTCTACCAGCCTCCAGCCTTCAGTTCTTCTTTTTCAAACCAGATCCAGTTTATTTGAGTCCCTAAATTGCTTTCACTGCTGTTTTATTAACAGTATTATTCAACAGCACTTCCCTCATCCTTCTCCATATTTTAGCCCTCAGTTCAAGGGAGGCCAATGTCTTTCCATGGAAAAGGTGCAACAAACTTGTTCTGGATTTTACTCTAGACTTCAAAGCAGCCATCCAAGATGCTGAAGCCTATTTCCACTTTGGGTCACTCTTTAAAAGTCTGGAATTAAACCCAGAGTAGTGTTACGATAAGAGGTGGGGGATGTTGGGGTGCACCTGCAATGCCAGCATCTCTTTAGAAAGTGGGGGAATTACAGCTCAAAGGCAGCCAGCAAGAGCAGGGTAACAGCAGGATCTTTTCAGCTGTGTATACTAGTACTAACTGTAGGACTCCAGTTAAAGGTTTAAACAGCACATTTTTACTGGAAATCAACAGACACATACACAAGAAATCAAGCAGTCTCATGAACCATACAAGACTAGTGAAGGGAGAAGCAAGAAAGGTTGAATAAAGAGAGATTTCGGGTGTAGAGGGTGATATTTACTGGTCCAGAAGAAGGTTGAAATGGAGTGGTTCAGACCACAATCCAGGGGTAGCTCAGAGCATGGGAATCTTGGGGTCACCACACTGAGTGATGCCCAACATACTACAAATTCCCAGGGTTGGAGCTAGGATTTAAATACCTCTTTTCCTACCTTGAACAGATGAGTGTTAATGGCTCTCTGGCAGAGTAAACAAGGGGGTGTCCAGAGCAGGCTGACTGTCTTACATTGGGTGACAAAATATTGATAAGAGTCCTGATAGCCTCTTAATGTCTTGGTTGGGTAAGGTGAATGGGAAAGGTCTCTGTAGGAAATGCGCACAGCAGGGTGCTTGCCTGCCGTACCTGGGCAGTTTCATTTACTATTGTATTGGTTGCCTGTGCTATTGAAAGGATTATTGGAAACCCATTAACCCTGGGCTTTTCTGCCTAATCCTCTTGAATTTATAACATGGCCATGCTGAGGTCATCCTGACTTAGCCCACGCTTGCAGGCAGTGTCCTACATCCACATGCTTTTACAGTCATGAAAGTCTAGTTTTTATATGAAAATGATATTTCTTGCCAATTTCACTGTCCTGCAGGATCAAGAGTGTAAGGCATGGTAACAGCAGATTCACCACACTCCCTGACTTGGAATCCACCAGCTGCCACTGATGCTGGTGATGTTATTTGGTGTATTTTTACTCTCTGCATTTTTTCCCTTCTCTCTCTATGTAGGTGTGTGTATATTCATTATATGCATATTGCAAGTCTTAATGCGCAAGCACTATACTTATGTTAAAGACACAACCACAGAGTAGAAAAACTGTACACTCTTTAAACCTACTAAAGCAAACTTGACAGGTAACAAGTAAAACAAGCCCTTGACTGATCTGTCTGCAATCTGATTGGGTAACAGGCTAGTATGTTTCCAGATTTTGTACACTTATGTGAAAAATAGGGTTGCCAGGTAAATTACAGTACAGGGCTCCTGTACGTTTAATAGGTGTGTGAGAGAGGGAATTTCCCCCCCCCTACACAACAACTATTGAAATTGTCTCCTCTACACAACCATTAAAAGCATAGGAGTCCTGTCTTGTATTTTGACTGGCAGCCGTAGTGGAAAACCAGAAAAGCTATACAAGTCAATTATAGGCTTGAAATTTCAGATTTGTGAATTTCACTTTAGATACTTATTTAGCGGTTGGAAATGGCTCAAAATGAATTTAGGCCCAATACATGGAATGGAACAGGCTAGGAGCTTCTTGTACAGCCCTAGTATATTCATCTAGTGTAGGAGGACTATGTGGCTGAACTGGATTTCAATTGTATTCTTCTCCAGTGTCCCCAGATGATCATATGTTTTGAAAATCAACCTTTTAAGAAGTCCGTTTTACAGCAGTTTTCAACAATCTTTCTAAGATACTGGGCTTCTTTAATATCTTTTTCCCCAAGAAGACCAGTCACAATTGTAATTAACTGAAAATAAATTAAGAACTGCTCCTGACAAGAGATCCACAGTAGCACTTCAGGGTGGGGTGACCTCATCCTAAGATAGCAAAGATTTCCCAGAAAAGAAAAGGCAGTAATTTATTGTTTCGTTCCATTTCAAAGAAACATTCCATGTGGCATCCTTCTTCTTTTCATGTTTCTAGAAGGTTATAAATAAAGATCTCAATTTTAAATAAGATGAGAGTTTAAAAGATCACCTTCAAAAGTAGATAATCAACTACCCTTGTGTGGCCTGTCAGACCACACATACTTTTCTTTATTGCTCTCAACAGGCATGTCTCCGAAGGGAGAAGAAGGCAGAACATCAGTCAAAACATTCACAATAAAACTGTAAAATCTTGTCCATAGTATGGTATTCAAAGGTCTGCAACCCACCACACCAATAAGCAGTATCTCAAGGTCATAAGGTGAAATAGACTCTTCTGGAGGTCTCTCACCTCTCCTTAACAGTGTTCTTTTCTGAGTTTCAGAACAGAAAGCAAAAATGTTTGGGTAGCAGGTTGAAGACGGGAACTTGGAACTAAGATGTGGTTTGTTAACAAATTTCATCATACATCTCTTGGTCTCAGTACAAACTAGGAGTGTCTAATGGCCCAAGCCCATGCATGTTTACTCAGAAGCAACAAGTTCCATGCCACCTAAGTAACCATTTTCATGTGACAATGGGCCAGAACAGAATTGCTACTCTCATCTGCTTTGGTTAGACCTCACTTGGAATACTGTGTCCAATTCTGAGCACTACAGTTTGAGGGGGATTTGATAAGCTGGAACGTGTCCAGCAGAGGGCAACCGAGATTATAAAAGATCTTGAAACCAATCCATATGAAGTCTGGCTTGCGGAGCTTGGTATGTTTAGCTTGGAGAAGAGAGGATTAAAAGATGATATGATAACTATATTTAAATACCTGATAGGATGGCCTGTAGAAAATGAAATACAGTAACCCCTCCACTTTTGCAAGGATTTGGGGCACAGAACCCTTGTGAAAGTGGAAAAACCATAAATAACTCCCACCCCTGTAATCTCCCACCCATTTCCTTCTGGAGCTCCCCCCTCCCATTTCCCTTGCCTTTTGAGCACCAGGGCCAGAGGCAAGGGAGTGGGAGGAGAGGAGAAAAGGAAGGTATGTGCATGCCTCTCCTCTTTTTCTTTGCCTTTTTTCTAGGTGCTTGCCTTCATTCTCTGCACCCGGCAAAACACAAGGGAATGGAAGGAGGAGTATGCAAGGGGAGGCATATGCGTGCCTTCCAAATAATCAAATTTGTGAAGGTCAAACTTGCAAATGTGAAGGGAGGACTGTAAGTATGTTTTCTGCTGCTCTAGAGACTAGAACTTGAAACAAAGTAATTCATATTACAAGACAAGATATTCCACCTAAACATTGGGAAGAACATCTTGATTGTAAGAGCTGTTTGATAGTGGAATGGATTACATCAGATGAACGTCAGGGGTAGACTCTCATTTACTGGAGCTCTTTAAAGAGAGGTTAGATGTCCATCTTTCAGGAATGTTTTGTGTATTATCACATGGTAGAGGGTTAGACTAGATGGTTCTTGTAATCCCTTCCAGCTCTAAGACTCTATGGCTATTTCCGCACTGCAAACCCCAGGATTCCATAGGATGTTGAAAGTGGAATCACAGTGCTACAACAGGCTAGTGTGGAAACGGCCTGTGATATGTTACACTGAGCAGGCATCGCCTTATGAAAGCACTTTGGTTTGTGAGGCTATTTTCAGTCTCTTATTTGAATTTGTGCTGTTTTAGCTATGCTACAGTTTTACTGTTTAAATCATCACTCTGGTTTATTAATTGTATTATTTTAGTATCAAAGTAACCATTACATCAAATGCATGGCATGCGCCCATTCTGTTTTATTTTACCATCAAGATTAATGCTTGCCTCTGTAACAATGACCTCCTCTGAAAAGTGCTCCTCCACAGCAGTTCAAAAGGGGAAAAAGGGAAAGGCGGCCCCCATCAGTGCCATTGGGAACTTTTAAACTACTAACAGCCATGAGGAGAAATTGCAGCTGTAGGAAGGAAGGATTTGGACCTGTTCTTCAGCCTCAATCAAGTGGATCAGGGGTGCTGAGCTTACAATTCTGAGTAAAATGGAACATGTATCATATAGTTTGACTATGGGCAGTAGGATTTAAACAGACTCAGTTATAATATCTAGGTCTAAACTGTGATTGAATCATATGCTTGTCACCTGGACAGGCCATATAATGTAAGACTGAGCCACAAAGTTCTAAGGGGGAAATCTGCCTCTTGAGAAATTAGTTTGCTGCATTGTGTGGTCTTTTTGTGCTATCAAGGCATTCAAAATGATGTATAATCTGGTGCAGACTCCAGAAAGTTAGTTTTTTTAAAAACAGTCATTACTAATAGTAATTGTTCAAAGGCTTCCCCAATAGTTAGTTACTCTTATAGTTTCAGTTTCTTAAAGTAACATCCCAATTTCTCTAAAATAATTAAATAGTTAGGGCCAGCATGGTTTAGTGGTTAGAATGTTGGACTAGGACTCTGGGAGACCAGCGCTCAAATCTCCACTCAGCCATGGAAACCTACTGGGTGACTTTCGGCAAGTAACACTCTCTCAGCCTCAGAGATAGACCATGGCAAAACCCCTCTGAACAAACCTTGCTGAGAAAACCTTGTTACTAGGCCCTATACCTCCATGCTTTGATATGGTCTAATTGGCAAAATATATTAATTGGCATAAAATATAAATTATATACACTGACTGGAAGCCATATGGAAGAAATGACCCTTGCTGAAAAACAGGCCAAAAGGTAACCCCAGTGTGGCCAGGTCAAAAGTTCACTGAAATTAGCCAAGAAAGTCTGACTTAATGGCTCTGAGCTAATCGTATCAACTGCCAACCTCAGAAAACAATAAGGTGCCCAGGTGCAGAGTCAAGGAGCCCTGCTGTGTGCATATCCCATCGAAGCCTTGCCCAGAACCTCACCCAGTCAAGATTATTGAAACAATCAGTCCATGCCAGACCCCTTCTGTTTACCCTGCCAGAAAGCAATTAATTCACACCCCTTCACGGAGGAAAATAGAGTATATAAACCCTTGGCTTTGAGAAGTCAGATGCAGTCAGATGAAATGCTGGACCCCACTATGTCGGCCTGAATCCTGATCTGGTCTGCCCTTAGACACAAGTCTAAGCCACATTTCAACTTTTTCACTACTCTTCTGGACTGTAATTATAACCTCAAGCCTCTCTATCCATAATTTTAACTCCCTTTATCCTTCAGTCAGCTCTTATGTGAATATTAGACTGTGTATCTTGTGTGCACACATGAGTGAATTCCCCTCAATAAAACCCATTTTTAGTTTACTTTTGAATTTCTGGCTGGTTCTTTTCCTGCATGAGCCCGCAAACATTGGTAGAAAGTCGCTAAGTTGCTCCCTTTCCGTTAGCCTCCTGATTTTGAGCTAATTCATTCCCCACTTTTGCAAGGAGGTATTTGGCAACATGTGGTGGCCCTTGTGGCACCTACATTTTGGGGTAACAACCTCATGATAGGCTCACCTTAGGGTTACCATAAGTCAGGAATGACTTAAGGACATACAACAACAGCAACAATACTCAATAGTTATTTTTAATTCCTAGCACCCTTCAATATGTGAATGCTAAAGCTATTGTGAGGTACATGCTGCACCCTTTTCATCCACGTGATTGTTACCTTAACACCCACAACAAAGTATGAGGGAGCCGGACACATCACAGCATGGGGCAGTCCTTGAACCCTGTGATATTTTTCCTCCACCATCTATTGAAGCTATAATTTGTAATTATAAAAGTAACTTTGAAATTATTGTTACACTGCAAAATGAGTAATGTTTTCCCTCATTAAATCACAGCTGTAATGTAGTTATACTGTTGTTATACCTTCTATATTCTCAAGAAATTACTTGCAAATTCATCTAAAACATGGCAACAAAGTGAAAACGTTAAAAAAAATCCCAGTAATAAATCATCAGAGCTTTTCAGGCCATCTATAGTGTCTTCAGGAGCTGGTTTAAGGATTTTTTGACCTTGTAAAATTCAATTGACTGTTTCTGCTTTTGCCTCAGGACATATAGGTTTTTAAGAAGACCCAAGGAAGATCAAGAAAAGATATCCCATCTTGCTCTCTCAGGCTGCCACTACTGGACTCTCTTGAAGAGCAGAGCCAATGGGAAAGGGGTAATCAGAATAAATTACTGGCAAGAATATATTTCAAGAGAACCAGTGTGGTGTAGTGGTTTGAACATTGGACTACGACCCTAGAGAGCAGGGTTCAATCCCTGCTTGGCCATGGAAACCCACTGGGTGATATTGGGCACATCACACACACTTAGCCCTCAGAAAACAATTCTGCCTTGTAGCAACTTTAAGGTGCTATAAGTCAGAAATGACTTAAAGGCACACAACAACGAACAACAACAACATATTTCAGAGAAAGGAACTGTCAAAAACAATGGAAACACACAGGCACACATACACACACATTCCAGAAGGGGGCCCAGGATCCAATCAGGTTGTGTGTGTGTGTGTGTGTGTTTTGCAGTAGTATCATTATTTGTCAATTGTTTTTGACATTCTTTGTTAAAAAAAAATAGTAAAGAAAATAATACAAAATTCTCCATTTCCAAATATTAAAGTTTTTTTCAGCTGGTCTGCCATTGCTGCAGGAGAAAGCAATGAGGGAAGTGAGGGAATGAAAGCCACGGGTGAGCAAACAGATGCACAAGCACCAGGAAATGGGAGGAAGGGAAGAAGAGGGGTGGGCGGACAGCATCAGAAGAAGCAGCACGTAAAATGCAAGCTCTGTAGGTGGGGCCAGAGACTTGGAAGTCCACGGTGAGGAAGGGGGTGGTGATGGTGGCAGTGGTCATGGTAGGAGCAGAAGTACCACCACCTTTACCCTTTCCATGGCTGAGGTAAGCAGTTTCCCCAAATCTTTGCCTATTCTCTGTTGCTGCTCCCAGACTTTGGAACTCCCTTTCCATTGGTGGTGGGGGGGCAGTTGACCTCTTTCCTGCTCTCTTTCTGCTGGCAGATGAAGACATTTTTTTTCAGGCAAGCCTTTGAATTTTAAGTATGGAGCAGTAATGTGTGTGTGTAGTGTTGTGCTGTATTTTTAATATTTTTACTCTTTTACTGGAAATTATGTTTTAAATATATGTTCAGTGTTTTTAACTGTTTTAATCATTTTTAATAATATTGTTACTTAATACTTTTGTAAAACTTTTATAAAATCATTATTTTATCACCTTAACCTTTTTAAAATTATTGTAAGCCACCTTAGATCCCATCCTGAGAGGCAGGCCATTTCTGCACTCTAGCGTTATAGCGCCGATATCCCACTTTCAACATCCTATGGAATCCTGGGGTTTGCAGTTTCGGGAGGGGCCAGGTGGCCCCTCCCGAAACTGCAAACCCCAGGATTCCATAGGATGTTGAAAGTGGGATAACAGCGCTATAACACTAGAGTGTGGAAATGGCCAAGGACAGGATATAAATTCAACAAACAAGCAAACTCATCTGCCTCCAAAAGCAACTCCTGAAGCGGCTGCCAAGGGGAACCTCATGAGGGAGGGGATGTCCTCTGGATAGAGGTCGAAGAGCAAAGTTGGGCAGGAGGCGAGGGGAGGTTGCTGGCTGTGAATGAGAGTGTCTTTGTGTTTCACTGTTCTCACAAAGATTTGAGGGACCTTGAGGGAATGGGTGAACTTCCAAAGCCCGAAGAAGAAAACAACACTATGGTCTGACGCTACTCTCAATTTGTTCAGAGCATTTGTGCTCTTGGGCTCTGGGCTGTCTTTCCATCTATATATTACAAACAAAATCTATTGGGTAAAAAAGCAGCTACTTCCAGGCCCTAGGGGACGATGGCAAGGGGCTGAAGGACAGAGCTTGATATGCCAGATGGCCAGCCACCTGGTATGAGAAGGAAGCACTATCTTGTTCTTCACTTCAGGGAAACCATGTACACACTTGCAACAGGTATAACCTTAAACTCTGAAAACTCCATTGCTTGAAAGTTGAAAACATTTTAGTTAGTGTCAATGGGTGCCACATAAAATTGTTTTGGAGGCCAGATTTAGTCAAGGGACCACCTGTGGCACAGTTGCAACTCCAGAAGTGAGAAAAGCACATAGAAATGCTAGTGTTTGAGACACCGGGGCTTATTGGCACTCTGTTTTGAAGAAAGGAGTGATGGTCGCAGCTTGGCCTATTATACTGTACCTCCTCCCATAAAACTAGCTTCTGACCATGATTACTTCTGTATCACCAAGCATTACTTTATCTTTAGAAATCATCTTGTAGCACAGATGCTTTCCACCACATACTTGGCATTGCTAATGGATCATAAATATGTCCACTAGCCCTTTTCTCAGAACTTGTATGTGCAGAAGCCAGAAATCTAGCATGGTTTCTGAAACACATTTTGCTTTTTTTTAAATTAAAAAGCAGCATATATCTGATTTAATGAACACACATGAACTATGGAGTCCATGCAACCACTCCAGAAAACTAGATTACTAATTTCTGCCTTTATTTTTGTTCCTCAGAAATTACGCTGGAACGGATGTAGAAAATAGCAGTGTAAAAAATTACTATGACATTCAGTGGACATATTCCTTCTTATCTGCTTAGATTAAATCATTGGGGGAATTAAAATAGCATGCATTCTCAGGAAACCTTGTCTCCAAGTGTTATATTCTAAGGCATTCTGTGAAAAAATAAATGGATTATAACACTTTTGATTCCCATTTAGAAAACTGAGGTTAAAAGTGCAACATATTGCGTAAAATGGGAAAGTGGGAAAAATAAAGGAATTAACAATGGAATGTTTGGAGGAGCTTTAACTGTATCTGCATTAAAAATGATGAAGGAAGAAGCAACCCACAATACTTAAACACTGGTAACATATGCAGGACCTCCAGAAAAGGAGAAGCCAATTTGGAAAAGTGTTTTTTTAGGCTACTTTCAGAATTCCTCAGGTTTCTGTGGTGATAGTGAATTGTAGTGCAAAAAACATAACTTTTCCAACCTCTCTCTCCCCCCCAAGTTATTAGAACCATTCCCCCATCTGACTTTAGGCCTGGTTTAAAAATGCAATTATTCTATAGGCAGCAGCTTGAAACATGGTTTTATGAGGATTGGCAATTTATCTGATCTGATTAAATGATGTCATGTGATACTATGCTGACAATAAGGTGCCATGTTGGAATCAATGTTGTGTTAGTCATGTGGCCAAAGAAAGTGAAATAGGAAGCATACAGACACTATGGTAATTACAGGGTTATATCCCATCATGACAACAAGGCCCATGGTATGTTAGATATACTCATTTTGAAGAATGTTTGAAGGCCTCTGTCATATGAAATGGTCACATTACTTAGTGTGTAAGATATGTGTATGTGTCTATAACATATGAAAGAACAAAGAAAGGATCTAATTGTATTCATTCTTGTGTGTGTGATGTGTAAAGTCAACTGGTTTTTACTCTTGACATTTAAGAAGCCATTTGTTGAAGGTCCTGCTACACTTGGCCTTTCTATTTTGATCTTGAATGGCAGGTTGTTTATTTCTTCAGAGGTCGTGCTGGGTGAAAGATCAAAGAGCAGTTTTGGAATCTGCCCATTTGCTACTGAGAGTGCGTGAACTCCATCAAATTAAGAGCTAGGCCATGGGTGGCCCTTCTTCCTTGATGGCCATCCTGCTCTTTCTTGGGTCAACAACATTACATAAATCTTGAAGTGTAGGACTGTCTTTGGGAATGGAATTATGAAAATTCCTCAGTCATTCACACTTGACGATGAAGATGATGATGATGATGATGGCAATGATGACTTGCTTCTCTTGGTATAGGTAAACAAGAAACATGGCCACCTTTCTTTATGGTTGCTTTGATGTTCTCTGTATATGCCTCAGAGCAAAGATGTTTTGCATGTGATGAAGTGAACAACTGTGTCTACCAACAGATGTCCAAACCCTGCTGAAAATCTCGCGGCTCATACGACAGCACAAGGAAAAGCAGGTGCCAAATGACATGGTGATATGCCCAAAGATCAGAACAGCTGTCTTGTGCTAAAGAAGATCTAATGCTAAGGAACCATCAGTGCAAACTATAAAGAATGTGTAAGTAAGAAGGAAAAGAAAGAGAATGCAGTGTAGTATTCCTTTCAGTCCAACTTTCCAGAGTCATATTTACAGAACTCAAGCAGTTTAGTTATAGAACTTACGCAGAATGATATCTACAATGGAGACATTGTGACATAGTCACCGATTCTTGACACGTACAGTTTCTCTAACAATATTTTTTTTAAAAAATTGTCCAAAGAGATCATCAATTTTTGCCACTGGAATACTATTGTGCCCCAGCCAATGGAATGTGAACCATGATATAGCAAAAGAGATGCAGTGTGCTCTGCAGACTGGAGAATATCAGAATTTCTTCCATTAGTAGGACATCAGAGTTCTCATTGGCCTCAGGAAGTACAAAAAGTATATATTATACTCTAAGGGGAACCCTAACCACAACCCTAATCCTGAGCCTAATCCTTGATGCATTGGAATTCTTATTATGGCCAATAAGATTCCACAACCCACTCAATATATATATTTTTTATCTTAGTGCATGAGGGTTAAATATGCTAATATGTTGAATTAAACAGATGTTGAGGTGAAGCCCTAAGTAGGCTGATATTTGTATCCCCTGTAATAGCCCAGCATGCTGCAGAACACAGATTGTTCCACAGAATTCTATATATTATGTTAGATTTTAAGTAACTTGCGTGTATATATTACCAATGTTTTTAGTCTATATTGATTTTAATATTTTGCAAGCTTCTTTGAGTCCTAGGATGGGGAAAAAGATTGGATATAAATGAATAAAATAATCAACACACATACACACATCAACACACCATATCCTCCCAACGTTTCACAAATGAAAACTGAAACATTGTGGTCAAGCAACAACAGAGCATGATCAAGACTGCAAAAGTTATAAAGAGGGAGGACAGACAAGCTAGGAGAAGTGGCAGCAGTTTACTTTTGCTTTAGTCTACTGGGAAGGGTGGGATTCTGCCTTTCTTCTCTGCTCCCAGCCGCTGGGTTCAATACAAACTTCTTTTTCACTTGGAACTCAGTTTGTAGCAATTGAAGCAAGCCGAGGTCAGAGGAAGGAAGTGGCAAGGGGAGAAAAAAAAATGGGATATTTTAAAACGACCTGAAAAAGTGGTACAGCAGAGGATTACTTGGGATTGTCCCTGCCAAACCGGCACAGTTAGAGGGTATGATGCACACACACATCAGTTTTATATCCTGGACCTATAGGGCCAGCAGCCAGAACATGGGCAGCTCCAAACATTTGGCTGCCCAATACAAGAATCTCTGCCGCTCCAGAGACTAGGACAAGGAGCAATGGATTCAAGCTGCAGGAACGGAGATTCCACCAGAACCTCAGGAAGAATTTCCTGATGGTCAGAGCTGTCCAGCAGTGGAATATGTTGCCTCATTGGAGTGTGGTGCAGTCTCCTTCTTTGGAGGTTTTTAAGCAGAGGCTGGATGGCCATCTGTCAAAGGGAGTACTTTGATGTGGGTTCCTGCATAGCAGGAGGTTGGACTGGATGGTCCCTGGGGTCTCTTCCAACTCTATGATTCTATGAATGAGGTAGTACCCACTAAGTGTACTGAAGAACTGAATCAGAAACAGATAGAGTGGTGAATGAATCTGTCTTCAAGACTGATGGTGGGACAATGTTCTCCACTAAGAAGCTAGCTGAGGGGGTACAGAGCAAGCCCCACTGAGCAACCTCTACCAATGCTTTGCCTCCCCTTCAGAATGTGCCATCTGAGGTACTCCCTCATTCTGCCTGATGGTAGGTAGAAAGATCATTTGTTAACGAGATACCAGGGGCAAGTGATTAGGAAAGAGAAGGCTTCCGTTGGTGGGGAAGTTACAGGACAGGCCCTGGAAAGCTGGAGTTTCTGAAAATTTAGGACCACTCTTCCCAGAACAGGAAGGGTTCATCTCACTGCCTGAGTAACAAAGAGCAAGAACTAACAGTCAACTTGGAAGAGTAGCCTGCATTCAGAAGAAGGAGGGCTCAGTGGTGCCAATGAGCCAAGATGTTTTGCTAACTGATGTGGAGGAACATGTGATGCTTTTCCAAAGGCATTGTCAGAAACATTTTGGGGGGCAACAAGGTGGGAGGGGGAGGGCATTCTTTTTTTAAAGAATAACATGATAATGGTAAAATCTGTTTTTTTTAAAATTAGCAATGAGTAACCTGGGGTGTTTGCAAAGTGGCCATTGTTGCCTCTTACTTTAATTATACAAGGTGGCTGGAAGAGATTCTGTCTACAGTAGCCCCTCCACATTCGTGAAGGTTAGGGGCACAGAAATTGGAAAAATCACAAATAATTCCGACTCCCACAATTTCCCTCCAGGCCTTCTCCTTCCATTCCTTTGCCTCTGGTGCCAGCATTGGAGGTGGGGAAGAAAAATGACACAGTACAGGGCTTACTGATATTTTCCTCTCAAAGGGAAAAGAGCACCGTTCTTTCCTCCTAGCTATTTCTGGTGGCCATCTTCAAAAGGATGGGATAGGAACAAAGAGGGCACCTGACCAATCAGCAGCCATTTACACAGCAGAAAGTGCAGCCACATGGGAGAGAGGACACACCTCCAGCAGTGGGATGGGGTGTTACTGCAGGTTAGGCCTCCTTGGAGATAGCATTAAGATATCATTCTGATATCAATAATTTGGCTCTCTTCCACCATCCCTCTCCACGTGTTTGAGAGGCCCCCGGACAAGCACAGAACTAGGCTCGGCCACTAAACACTGCAATATCCCAAAACAATACAGGCAGGCCAGAAATAGCCAGATCACTGCTTTAGGAGACCTCTCTGCAAACACCCTCATTATGTATGCACGTTGTTTACAAAGGACTCCCTGCCCCAAGCAGGCAACTTGGCAAGCTGGATACTCAAATGCCAAGCTCTCTGCGTTTGCATACTGGCTACCTCATTGTCAATTCAGACTTAACTCAATCATGCTAAATTTTGACCTTTCCAAAGCTTTGTCCCGTGCCCGAAACTCATTGTTTTCCCCAAGTACGGCATATTTATTTATTTATTTATTTATTTATTTATTTATTTATTTATTTATATATATATATCCCACCTCTCCATATGGATCGAGGCGGCAAACAACTTACAGATATTATGTATTTCGAAACATTTCTATACATGCCCCCAACAAGCTGGGTACTCATTTTACCGACCTGTGAAAGGATGGAAGGCTGAGTCAACCTTGGAGCTGGGTAGGATCGAACTTACAACCTTCTGGCTTGCAGTACTGGCATTTAACCACTGCGCCACCAGGGCATGGCCTGCGGTCACATTTCTCTCTATAAAAACCCCTGATTCGAGACCTTCCTCGGATCGCTCCTGAGTTCCAGACTGCCTTGCTTGGCGAGCCTCCCCTCAGCTCCATGTGCTGAGCCACATCGAACCCCAGCATCGCTCTCTATCTTCTTTCCGGGCTTCAGGACTGGTTTCGTGTCACCCAATTCAACAATCCCTCTCAAAAATCCCTCTATACCACTCCAACCTTTATTTTCCTTAGTCACTTGTGTGATTGTGTGTTGCATACACTGCGTGTCTGTATTTAATAAAACCACAATTATTCTTATAACTTGGCGTGCTCCTTGGCTTGGCCTGACCCCGTAGACATTGGGTAAAAGATTCTGCTGCGTTGCCCTGCCTCTTGCATTGCTAACTTGTGCTCTAGCTAATTTCCTCAACTTGTTTAATTGTGAGCGCATTTAGGTGTCCCTCACGGGACCCCCAGTAAACAGGGTAACAGGGGACTTTGCTCACCCAAAAGTTAAAAACATCAATTTTAAACACATGCCTGGCAAGCCTGGGGTGAGAAATCCAAGGGAATGGGAGGAGGGAAATGGGAGGAGGCAAGCCCCTCCCACATGAATAATCAAATTTGCAAAGGTTAAACTCATAAATGTAGAGGGAGGATTGTATTTTTAAAGTGTTAAGCAGTGGTCTCCCACTGCTTGGGGCAGTACGAGATCCTGCAACAGAGCAAAGCAACAAAGGAGATGTGGTTGTCTGCTGGCCACACTTCTTGGAGTCCCTACAGCAACACCAACATTGTCCCTGCTTACTCCTAGACACTACTTGGAATCTCTTTGGGAAACACCCAGCTTTTCTTCCTCTTGCTTTGCCCCAGGATGTGAAATGCTGCAAGGCAGTGTGGACAGGGAACCTTGGAAAGGAAATGGTGTATCCTAACTCTCTTGACATGTGCTGCTTATAATGGCATTTTACACATGAGGAAGAACAGAGACAATGGCATCAATTTACTACAAAAGAGCAAGGGGGAAGGAGCTAACACAGCAGAGGTATAGCTATGGGGGGAGCAAAAGGAAGACATTGCCCCTACAAATAAGAAGTCTGCCCCCCCCATTTAATTTTCCTCCAGTTCGTCAAATTTCTAACACTGCAGTAACTTAAAACCTCAGTGGAGCATTTAGAAATACAGTTTAGATGTCCAAAGAAAAGGAACTATAGATACAGTTACTGGGAGAATGTGAACACAGGCAATAGAAGAATTTTACAGTGGAATGTTTTTCTATGCCTTGCTCACTGCAAAGAAAAGCTCTTCCCCAAGGAATGTGTATGTTGTGCCCATCATCCTGGGTTGGGAGTGGAGAGGCCAATGCCCACCTCTGTATCCGCCAGAGTGTCTGTGGTAGCACGATAGGCTCATTCCATGTATGCCTAAAGTCTTGGGAATGTGGGGTTCCAATTTATACATGGACATAAAAATCACTAACTCCAATCTGTTAATAAACTGAGCAGTGAAATCACATGAGAGAAGAGGGAAAAAAACGGAACAACCTTCAGTTATAAAATCCAAAGACTTGCTATTAGCACATCCATCAGGCACAAACAAAATTTAAGTGCTGTCTGCTCACATCTGGCAAAACCCAACCCCTTTCTTAGTATCAGAGAGAACAGGACTCAGGACTTACTTCTAAATGGGCAAGCTCTACTTTTTAAAGAACCTACTGTACTGGCAAAGTATCCTGAACAGTACATTCTTATGGAAAAGCTGAGGAGAGGGCCATGCTGATGCGTGGTTTTTCTTAAAAAATCTCTTAGGAGACAGCTTTGTCAGGACCAACCAAAATGCCACAAATGTGTGTAAGTTCATATATTGCCCAACTGTGAGGTTTCTTCTTTGGAAAGATCACTAGAAGAGAACTTCCTGGAATATAAAGCAACCTTTTATCAGATCTTTGTCAACTCCAGATGAGCCATATTAATCTTAACCCCCCTCCTCCTCCGTCCTCCCCCTCACACTTACTCTTTCTTTCTTTCTTTCTTTCTTTCTTTCTTTCTTTCTTTCTTTCTTTCTTTCTTTCTTTCTTTCTTTCTTATACCACCTGGAAGGTCGTCAATCCTGTTTGACGAACACTTTTAATTAACAGGATTTGAAGAGACCAACCTTCTGAATGAGATAAAGGCCATTTCCACACTAGAGTGGAGGAGCATTTCACTGCGTGTCATGAGTGGTGTTTTTTACTCTGGATTACCCCGATTCCTATCTGCACACCCTCTGGTTCCTATCGAAGTAAAGCGGAGAAAATAGTTTGTAGCTTCCGCATTGTCAATTCTCATGGAACTCCTATTCTCCTCCCTTGTTCCACCCTGCTGCTGCTGCTGATTGGTCAATTTTTTAAAAAAATGTTGTAGAAACCGTTGCTACATTTTAGCGCAAGTGGTGTGAATTAATGTAACGCTTCTGCATGTAGGAAAAACGCAGCAGAAATGGTTTGGATGGTTTACATTGGAGTTTTTTCCATTTTTACAATACATGGGTTTAACATCTATGTTAACTGTGCTAAGACCTCAACTTGTGAGTAACCACAGAGGACAGAATGATGTCAAACCTGTTTAACGTGGAGATGTAAAAGCAACAATATGCTACTGCGATGTGTCAGCCTTGTGTGGAAAGGGCCACAGAAGAGAGCGAGTGTGGGAAAGGGAATCTGCAAGAAGTTAGTGCATCTGAACAGTAATCTGTATTTTGGAAGGGCACAAAGCAGGCCATGTGAGAGCCCTACGAACTTTTGGACATCATTCCAAGTGCCATTTTATTCTGCAGATCCAATTCTAGGGAAGGGGCTAGGGTAAAGGTTTTCATTAAGCTTGGAACATGAGCTGTTTATGAAATGGAAGACACCTAAAAGAACACACACTGCTGTGGCATACATATGGGGCAAAAAAAGGGGAGGGGGAGAACCTTGTTTGAGCAAAGAATGCAATTTTACTTTAAGAGCAACTATCTTGCATAAGAAAATAGTTTTTCAGAAAGCTGGTTACTAACAGTTGGGAGGAAAGCCAATGTTCTCATTGGGGTATGGTAAAAGATGTTATTACATCACTCTGAAATCAAGAGAGGGAACTGTTTGTTCCTTGAGAGAAAGAGCTCTTACCACCCTTTGACACCAAAAGGTTCCTGCGTATGTCTTCAAGGGGCTTCATTAAAATCAGACTTGCTCAGCTGAAGCCTTTGCTATCACTGCTTCTTCTTGTCCTGGAACAAAGACAAGAGGTGGTATTTCAGGTTTTCACAAAACTTTTAAAAGGCTGGCCATAAAACCTGGTCGCCTTAGAGACAAAGCAACGCTGGTCACAGGCAAGTATTTTGAACATGAAGGATATCCTATCCCTTTATCTAGTCCTGTTTATTTGCCCTGCTTATTCATTTGTCTGAGTGGATTTTTACACTACTCTTATCATCTATGCCTTTTATAGAGAGTGTACTGACATGAAACAAGGTATCTTTGTGTTGAAGTAGGAATTTCAGCAGGCGTGGCTTGTTGTACAGCAGTGGGAACATTCTGCATCTGCTCCATTAGTTGGTGGCTTAAAAAGGCACAGGGTCTCTAAGGGCCTTTCCACTTGCCACCGCCTCTTACAAAGTATAGAGACAACGCAGGGATAAATGTATTGGGGCTCCTGTTAAAGACACTGGAGAAAGGGTAGTTAGAAAGCAAAAGTGACAATGTCACTAGGTGATAGTAAAATCAGTTTTAAACTCCCAGTTTTAAAAAAAGAATAATAAAAAAAAAACATACCTCTCAGTTCCCCCATCTTCACTGGTATCCCTGGTGGGAACATGGGATAGAGCTGTTCCCGGGCTTTGGAACTCCACCCACCCACCCCCAGGGAGACAAAGATGGTTCCCTCTGTTACAGGCAGGACAAATTTCAGTTGGCAACTCCTCAGCCTGTTTATATACCATCAAAAAGAACATATAAACTGGTAAAACCTATAGACTGCAGAGTACAAAGCCTAAGATCAGTGACCATGTGCCTATTATCTGGCTTAGAATAAAAGAAGGGGAAAAAACTTGTCTAGGTTTCAAGTCTGGGAAGACTGCTAGATGTTCCTTAAAATACATAAATATAAACCACAAAGGCTGCCCAGAGGTAACACTGTGAGTTGGGGCATTAGATGACACCTGAACAGGTAATGTGTTAAAGTGTAGTGTGCACTAGACAAAAATCTCTAGTATACCAAACAGAAAGATAAGATCTAGGCTTCTGACTGGGTAATCAATGCATTGTGTGAGTGACAGAAGAGAATAAAAGAGCTAAGTCAGAGCCACAAAAATAAGGCTGCTTTTGAGCATGCCCCCAATGCTGCTGAAGACACTGTTTGAATACACAGTGGAAGATTGTTCTTGAAGCCTTGACATGTCACCCTAATATGCTGATTCATGATGGTAAGGCTAGGATAGATATATGCCTATATACTGTTAATATAGTTAAGACTTGTTCAAGAATTGCTAAAGAAAATTAACCTTTGAAGGCAATAGATGAGATGGTATGTTGTCATGGATAAGGAGTTACATGTTTAGACAAAATGTTCTGATGAACATCTGGATGGCTATATGACTTAATATAAGATGCCTTACCTACAATGTTATGGAAGGTAACAAAGGTGAAGTGCGCAGACATTAATGTCTGTGTTTTCCCCCAAGAATGTATATGTTGTTGTTATATGCCTTTGAGTTATTTCCAAACTATGGCGACCCTAAGGTGAACCTATCACAGGGTTTCTGGGGCTGAGAGTGTGTGATGTGCTCAGGGTCACCCAAATGGCCAAGCAGAGAATTGAACCCTGATCTCCAGAGTAACAGTCCAATGCTCAAACTATTATACCATGCTAACTCAATGTACACATTTTGCCTATCTATATGAATAGGATAATGTTACCAGATGAAGTTCTTCTGCTCACTAAAACACACTAAGGAAAAAGGCACAGTAGGCAAACTAGTTCCATGCAGCCCATAGGGTTTGGATATGAAAAATACCTGCTGGTAACACTATGAGCAGCCTTCCCCAACCAGATGCCCTCCATGTGTGTTGCATTGCAACTTTCCTAGTTTCAGAGCTGAGATTTTGGGAGTTGTAGTCAAACACATCTGGAGGACACCCAGTTGAAAGGAAAGCTGAGACTGAGAATGAGTTCCAGTCTCAGCTCTTTCAGAACAAGGGTTTGGCACTCTGGAAGTAACTGTTCTGAAACCTCCCCATGACCCTTTTCTTCCAGGAGCCGCATAAAAGATGGGGTTATAGAGCAAAAAGCAATACAATCTTATTCATATTCACTCAGATGTGAACTGTGTGTTCAACTGGGGAGAGAGGGGTCTGTTTTGTACTGAACACAATTATGCTTGTAACCCTAGAGACTGAGTTATGAATTTGGAAGTTCCTAGCTCAAGTGCTGCCTTTGCCACAAAGTCACAGGCAAGTAAAATATGAAGATAATAACAACATACCTTACCTTACAGCAGAGGTGGATAACTTGTGGTGCTCCAGATGGCATTGCACTGCGACTCCTATCATTTCTCAACACAGCTGTTCTGACTAGGGCTGATGGGAGCAGCAGTACTGAATATTTGGAAGGCCATAAGTTGCCTGACCCTGCAATTTAGCATTGTTGCAAGGATAACAATATTCCTATGTGAAATGCTTTGAATGTGATTATTGTTATCTGAAGGGCATCATATACAGGCCAAGCTTGTCAGACTTCAGTGATCCAAACTATAGAAAGGAAAAAAAAAAACTCTTCTCTACAGGGGTTGTTCTCTTGGCTTACACTGTTCTGCAGATTTACTCATTAAGGTAATAGCAAATATTTTTCTTTGCAACCTTTTTGCCTCTAGTTCATAACCAGATGTTAGCTTTATGGTACAGATAAGCCAGATGTGTGTTCCACCGCTTAGGATCAAATCCTAGAGCAGATAGAACTTGCTTAGAATGCACATCACGTTTAAGGAACTGCTTGCTCCCAAACTTATCTGCTTACACAGTCCAACGCTTGCCCAGCACATGTCCCGCATCGCTGCATGCATTATTTGTTCAGTATTAAATACAGTGTAGTATATATAATTGATCTTTAATAGCAAATGGTTGTTCCACTTTTAAGGAAACCCCAGTAGTATCAGTAACAGTTAAAAACATTTTCATGAAGTGTGATTTATTCAGTATTTGTGTATTTTGGCTTGCTACTTTTCATGTCAAGGTAAATTAGCTTCCTGGTGCCATTTTTTAAATACTACATTTGGCATGTTTTGGCCTATGAATAAAGTTTTACTGCTGATCTAGCAACCATGTGTCCAACACATGCTTCGCATCACTGCAAGCATTGCTTATTCAGTGTTAAATACAGTTATTTCCTTTTTTTTTTTTTTAAAAGAAGTGTTCAGTTTTAAAAAATAGTTGTAATTGTGAAGTGTGTTCTCTTCTGCCTTTATTTATGAGGAACATTTTGAAGTTATCAAAAAAAATCAGCTCTTAGCTTAATTTCCACAACTTTTATCAATGCTAGCATGTTTCATGTAGTCTTCATTTTTTTCTGCATGTTAAAGGAAACAACTTGTTAAATTCACTAGGGAGTATCTGCACATGGCAGTTGTACACAATGCTTTAGTGCGCTTCATTTTTTCTCTTTTCACCATTTTTAAAAAGGCTATAATACATTTGTGTACCATGAGTACACTTTACTCCAGTGGGACCATTTGAAAGCTTCCTTACACTTTAAAAGCAGCAAATAAAGGTTTACCACAACAATAAGTGTTAGCTGCTTCCAACTGCCTAGGCCAAATACCTAAATGATATGTGCAGTATTAAACATTTCATAGTCACTACATTTTCCCGTGTAAATATTTTAAAATTTAGTCTGCTTAACAGTGCAATAGTCTACAAAAGCTCATCTGATAACAAATTTGTTAGCTTTTAAGGGGTCACAAAAGATCCTTTTTTGTCTCTTCATGCACAAGCTACCTTCTACAAATTATCAGTACAGTAGTAATTCATTCACAACTAAAACACTCTTTATTGCTGCAAATACAGCACAGCTTCTATTGCATGAGCATATTAGCTTCAACTAGAATAATTTGGGCCACACAGGACATGGGAGGGAACGCTCATCGAAGTCTACACAAGTCTATGCAAAAGAGAATTAAAGGAAACAGGCTTTTGAATTTTACACTGCTGCTTAGATTGCTGAATTTTTGTTTTGCTTTGCTTCTGCTCTCTTGCTTAGTTTTATGCTGTTTTCAGCTTTGATATGTTATTCTATTGTTGCATTTATTGCATTTAATGGATTCAAATAATTTTTGCTTTCATACTTTTTAAAAAATAACTTCTGTATTCAGTCATCCCTCCTCATTCACTAGGGTTATGGGCGCAAGACCCCTGTAAAAAAGTGAAAAGAAGTGAATAACTCTAGGCCCTTCCAAACCATATTTCACACCACCAAAAAAGTATGATCATCATATTCAACCCACTGTGGATTCCTTTGAGGCATGAAGGTTCCTTCACAAGGCAGAAGTAGGTGGCTGGTGGGCCTTACTGCCACCTCCAGTGCTGCCCCACACAATAATAGGGACTTACAAGCCTCGTTCACAGCTTCTCAGTCTCATGAGGCTTGCGGTCCCTATTAAAAATGGCATAGGGAGGCAGCAGAGGTGACAGCAAATAGTCTGTAAGTAATCAAATCACAAAAGTGAAACCTGCAAATGTGCAGAGCTGACTGTATTTCTATTTGGGAAAGGAAAAAGCAGGTTATAAAACTGAAAATACATGGAATAAATTATCTTTTTCCAGTCACCTCTGCCTCTTAATAACTTGCCTAGCAGAAACGTGGATTTTGCAGCTTTTGAGCGCTTAGTTCGAGCCACTGAGATAGTGAAGAGGAGGCATGAAGTTGTGAGGAGCCATAGTGACATGTAAAGGCACTCTGAGGCAAATGGAGGCCTGCTCCAGTGAAACATAACCTTTCTCCTTCTCTCTGCAATATAGCTATTGCTAGTCCGTTCGCTAAATGCACAACAAGAAACAAGGCTCCTGATGACACTATCTTGGAAGAAAAAAGAAATTGAACCAATGTATGTAGTAGCAGATGTTATATCCTTTTACTTGCTCAACAAGAGCAGGAAACTGCGGAGTGTACGTTCAACGTGGAATCTGAGGATGCTAAGAAACAAAAAAGAAAGAAATCCAACAGCTATCTTTCCTTTAAAATATTACAGAACTGATTAATGTTGATAGGTACAAAAACACCAAAGATTAAATATTCATTGAGAAAACTTTATTAGTGGCTTAGCATTTAGGGAATTTTTAAAATTTCTAACGGCCTGACTTCTCTTTCATTACATGAATACAGAATAATGGGATCACTGATTTTAATTTTGGTAAGGAAGACATGAAATACCCATTGTTATATGAATTTTAGGTTGACAGGTCGTCTCTGAACATCTTGTGGGATCAGCCACACTTCCATTTTACTTTCAATTTAGCATTTCATATATCACTAAATAGTCTGTCTTTATACATACTCTTTACCTTTTTGACATTGCGATACACTGGCCTTAGAAATCTACATACTCTAACCACATAAAAACAGTATCATCTCAGTTTTGTTGTCCATCATTCCAGAGCAACTGGAATGATGAATCAATTATAAGCAAGGGTTCTTTCCAATATAGGACGATTCTTAGCACAGAAGAGGACTGCTGCTACGTTGTAGTGGAAGCAGCAGACTGTGCAATTATTACAACAGTCTCAGTTTCTTTCTTAAAAAAAAAAAAACCTCAGCCATCAGTATACACACCTTTAAATATAAAGAGTTTACAGGTATGACAAAAAAGGCCACTTTTGTAAATACCAGATTGTTTTGCAGGAATGGAAGACTAGTGTATTTCAGTTGTGGTTGCCTGTGGGGAAGGGGGGATATACAACAACCTAGAAATGTGTATTTTATTACACACTTTGATGCTAACCAAAAAAACAAAAACAAAACAGCTGATATGAAATCTGCTGCTGCCTTTTTAAGTGGCACATTTGGAATGCCATTCTGATTATTTCAAGGAGGGGAAGAACAGGTTCACTGACTTCTAGATGGGGCTTTCCCTTTTTTAAAAGCTGCTGCCCATGAGGGTAACAACAGAAGCAATGTCTTGCAAACCCTGCCTGCAACATTTGAAGCTAAAGGTGTGGTGAATGGAGCAAGGGTCATGATGATCTTTGTTTCATATTCCTGTGGGGCATGGAGAGAAAGTCTGTTGTTGCCATCTTCAAGGGCTGCGCTTTTTAAACATGAGGAAAAGAGGGAAAAAGAGAATCCCCATTACACACACACACACAGAACTGGAAACAACTCTCTCCCCAATGAAGTCCCAGTTTTGGGAGCAGTCTTACACTCCTTGCTCAAAGTGGCCAAACCCTGACATGGGGCATACATATCCTAGCTCTTACTGGAATGAACAGTTGTGAAAAATCTTCCCCCAGTACAAGACAACAATGCTTTCCCCTGAAAACAAAATCCTAATCAAAAGACTTAACACCACAAATATGTATTAAAACACAGAGAATTTTTCCCTTTAACAAATTCAAAGGTGGATCTTTAAGATCTTTATATCCCACACTAAGGATCTGGCCATGAGAAAACTGGGACTTCCAGTCTACATAATATAGTTTGCTCTGCTTCCTACTCAAAAAAGTTAAGCATTAACACTTGTAAGTCCCATTGATTTCCATGTGAGAATCAGGCATACACACACCATGCCTGTTCCTGAACATGAGTAAACTGTGGTGCTAGGAAAAAAATGTTATTGGCAGTGTAAAGAAAAATGAAAGCTATAACAGGTTCTCTCCTTGCCCAGAAAATGTCCATCACAAAGCATGCTGATGGGGATAATTATTAAATGAAATCCATTACAAAACATGACACTGAGGAAGGATCCTAAATGTCTAAGTAAAAAGGCAGTGAAGCAGTTATTAAGCTTATTAATTGGAGATGATTTCAGTTAGGACCATCACAAAGTATCAGCTGATGAAGGCTTGTTAAAGTAGCTTAAAATGGCTTCCCCAAAGGTCTGTCAGCTTCTGGGTATGAGCAGCTCATTTTCTACTCATAAAACAGATGACAAGAACAAATACCCAAGAGTGAGGTGTTTAATGGACTTGACATGGTTGAATAAGTATCATCCATTAGTGATTAAGAACTTTTATGTGTGTTATTTTCTCTGCTTCAAAGACCTCCAACAATGTTATCAACAGTTTCATCACAAGTTTTCCATCTGGCACTAAATTCACAAGTGTAGGCTTAGTTTTCTTCCCTTTTTAAAAATTTCAGTTCCTTTTTCAAACTACAGAATGATCATTACTGTGTACTCCAGTCAAGATGGTGTGATTGAGCGACGAAGCAGACCGGTCAGAGCCTTCTGCTGGGCCACTGGCATTCTCTGTACGCTGGCAGCAAAGAATTTGTTTGAAAGTAGCACTCATTTCCTTGTCCCGATAAGAGTAGATGATGGGGTTCATGGCAGAATTGAATTCGGCAAGCAACAAGAAAAATTTTTCATAAGCCAGGACATTGCACTGTGGGCAGCAAACATCAAGGAGCAGTAAGACTAATCCTGGAGTCCAGCAAATTATAAAAGCACCTAGAAACAACAGAGAGAAAATTATTTATTTTCCTATTATGCTAATCACCTTTGCATCTTGCACTTCCTTCAAGGAACTCTGCGGAACACAAAGTTTTTCTCCCATTTTATCCTTGTAACAATGTGTGAATTAAGACAAACAAACCATCTGAACTATTGAAGGGTAGAATATCCAGAAAGTAGCTGTGTCCAAAGCTGACTTCAGATAATATAAACAGATGGTTACCCTTCTCTCACAAATCTGCATATTCAATGAATAATGAACCAGATCCACATCTTGCAGTTTCTAGTTTTACCCTTATGTTTTCTACTCATATAGCAACAAGATACAACTTTGCTATCAATTTGAGTTTTGTGACAGAAAATCTTTCATCTGGAAGTGCAATTTACAAGTGTATCTCAGCGAACAAATTAGAATATATTCCAGGGCATCACTTACTTAACAGAAAATTTTGATACTTGAGGCAGAAATAGCAAGAAAATAAGGAAAAGTTCCTGTACTGCAGAAAAAGAGTAGTAGTTCTACATGTTTCAGCAAACATTCCATCTAAAACTATACACATGCACATGTGAAATGAAACCTTGCCAAGCAAGCCTTACATGTAAGTCAACAAAACATTTTAAACCTTCTAGAGGCCACTTGAAAAACTTCTTCCAAACTGCATCCAGGGATGAATTTTTCTTTCATCAGCCTCCACCTTTCTTATAATTTCCATGTTGGTAGTCAAATTTATAGATCTATAGTTTTCAAACTGATAGGTGTAGCTGGTGAGGCAGGCATATCTGCTCTCCCCTCTTCTCCATTCCTGCAGTTCACAGATTTTCACTAAGAGATTCTGGAGGCAGCTGCTATTTATCTTGCCTGCCATAGTCAGGCACATACTGCTACAGTTGGGTCAGCTAGAGTAGAATCTCTTTCTTTCCTTGCTCAAGCCTTATTATACTGTTTCCTGCAGACAAGCTGCAGCAGCAAAATGCTAGCACTCCTTTACCATCCTCTCAATGCCAATCCTGCTTTAAAATAAATTCCAGCTAGGATAAAAGTAGGTAGTAAAAGGCATGACTGAGCAGGCATAAAAAGTCTTTGTAAAAAGGAGCTTTGTTGTCAAATACATCTGTACTCCTAAACTACTCAGATTAATATTAAACAATGTACAAATGTGATTAAAGTAACTGATATTCAACTGTATGGATATATCCTGGCCAGAAGTAGTTTTATTTCCACATCTGAAAACAGGAGGTGTTAGATGTGAAGAAAACACACTATTTAATATAGGAGTGAAAAATCACATAGTCTTCTAAACATTGTTGGACTGCAGCTCCCAGCATTCCTCACCACTGCTGCTGCTTAGGGCTGCTGACAAAAAATGGAGAGTCACATGATTCTCACTCATGATATAATATGACAATGATACAATGATATATATTTAGCAAGCCTCGTCTACAGCAAAAAGTATATTTTAACTGAAATGTTAATAGTGATTAAAGTTCTTTTTCGAACTTCCATTATGAATGTGATTCACTCCGTTTATTATCTCATGAGAGGGGAACATGCCTTTCCCTTCCTCTCAGACTTATACAATTAGGACTGGGAAAGAATAACCCTCAAGGAAAATAGTTTGCCTGAGATGTGCTAATCAATTTTAGATCTGCATTTAACTGAAAAACACTTGGACATAAATGCACTTCAGATTTTAAAATGCCACTTCAATAGCTTCATTTTCTTCTGCTCAAAACTCTATTCAGCATAACCGAGGGGCCCATTACGATCTAAATGATGAGGCAGCACAGGCAAAAGAGTATACTTTTGATTGACCAAGAGAACTTCATCCTCTTTCTCCCGAACAAGGGAATGAATACTGTTCAAGAGATTATCTGTCATGTAAAATGTTTAATCAATTAAGTAATTAACTAACTAATTAATTAATATATATCATACCTTTCTCCCTGCACAGGATTCAGGGCAGTTTACAACAAACTGAAGCGAGGTATAGTCAAATGCTGAAAGGAAACTTTATTTGTTCTACTAAGAAGGGATTATGAGTTCACACAAATAAATAAATGCATGCATACATACATACATATATACAGGGTGGTATCTAGGCTTAGTCATTACTGTTGTGTGCCTTCAAGTTGTTTCTGACTTATGGCGACCCCTATGGCAAACCTATCATAGGGTTTACTGGGGCTGACAGTGTGTGTGATGTGCCCAAAGTCATCCAGTGGGTTTTTACAGCTGAGCGGGGAATTGAACCCTGGCCTCTAGGGCCATAATCCACAATAATTAGCACAAAACTCCTGAAATCAATAGGATGTAAGTTAAGGATGACTTAAACTGAGTTCCACTGATTTCAGTAAGTCCATACTAAGTATGTCTGGATCCAACTTCCAGACCATGAGCCAGACCATGCTTTTTCATAATGGTAGAAATGAGGGCAAATTTTACATGCAGAGCTAAGCTTTCTTATTCTTTGGTGTGGTTACAATCATGTCTTCTATGCACAAGCCCAAAGTACAATAGTACAACTTACTATTGTAGACCTTATGTGCTCCATGCTACAGAGAACATCTTGGGGCCCTTTCACACTATACAATTAAAGTGCCAAGATTCTACTTTTAACTGGCATGGCTGCATCCTACGAAATTCTGGAGTTTGTAGTTTGAGGAAACACTAGAGCTTTCTGTTTGAGAACTCTGAATAGCCTTCAAATCCCAAGATTCTACAGGCTAAAATCACAGCAGTTAAAGTGGGATCACAGTACCATAACTATGTAGTACGTGAAAGGGCTGTACTGTGCTAGGAGAACTGTGTCAATGGTTAGGCTTGCAAGCATACGCAATGACCCAAACTTCTATATGTTGTGTTTCTATCACACACCAGCAAGTCTTGAAGCGGGAAAAGTTTTTACTTGTCATTCAAAGAAAGAACGCAAGATATGTTTAAGGAATGCTAGGAAGGGGAAGAAAAATGTGCTCTGTCATGTTTCCTGAGAATTCTGAGAAAAATGTATGACCACATCTGTACAAGCATATATTAAAAAATCTGATTAGAACTAGAGAGTCATCTCTAGTTTCAATCTGATTTTTTCTTTACATCTGCTTGTGCAGACGTGGCCATATGAAAATAACTGCATCAAGGAGGAAAGACCTTCCACAATTCCACCAAAGAAAAATGACCTCCCAACACGTTGCTCACTTTTATTAAAAGTAAGCAAGCAAAAGCCAACCAGCAGATCTGTTTGGTCTTGGGAATTTGTACCTTCTCCCTCTCAAATAACTACATGGATTTTTACAGCAGAGCCTCTTCATATGCTGCCGGTTTTCTTACTTAACCCATTAAGACCTCTGTAATGAAGACAGATAATAATTACTCAGACTTGCTTATTAGTTTGTTACAATATTCCTATTCTGCTCTATATCTGAGGATCTCAGGGGTGGGTACAATCAATAAAAACAGCTTTCCAACTATTCCAACAAGTCAAAATAATTCAGCATAATCCAAAGAACAAAGCAACAAGCAAACACAACTAAAGGCAAACACCACAATCCAAGAGACTAAAATCAAGCCATGATCAGTTGATCTTTCAAGTTTGGGTGAACAGACAAGCTTTAACAAGGGAACAGGACGGATTCTGGTACAAATCATGTCTCCAAAGGGATGGCATTTGTCAATGGAGGCATGGCAGCTGAAAAAAGCCACTCTCATGACATCACATAGTGCAAAGATCAGCCACATACAGCACCCTCCTCTTTTAACAGCCCTGCTCCTCCTCTTCCCCACCCCTGCTGCCAAAGTGAATGGTGGAAGGATTTTAATTTGCTATTTGATGCTTAAAATGACATGTGTGATGAGCCCATAGGAAGTGTGATTCTTTTTTTTTTAAACAAAGCACCATTTTCCAAGGATGGTATTTATTAGAAATGGTCAGAAAAACAGTTGTTTAAAGCATCACTACTGGTTAAAAAAACCATAAACAATTATACGGAGCAGGGATGAGGAAATGTGGCCATTTTAAGAGCAATTTACATGTAGTTTCACCCCAGAATAATTGGCGGTATACAGTAGTACTGAGGAGCACTTCATGGCTGTTTCAGAGTACAGACTATTTGTCTTGCCAAAGTTGCCTACCACTTACATAATGTATAGCCCAATGGTGAAACAAAGAGAGGATATCCCTTTCGCAGATCTTAATGCTCAAGCAGAATATAAAAAGGTGCTGGCTAGAGCAATCCAACAACATCTGGAGGGTCACATTTTCCTCATCCCTGATTTATATTGTGGTTTATGCTTTAAATTAACAGTGATGCCTTAAACCACTGGCATCCTTGAACAACTGCTGTGGCCCCAGTGTGGCACAGCCCTCTGATGACACCCACACTGGATCCTCATTAAAAAAGCACTGCTGGGTGGCTGAGTCCAAAGCACTGTGGGAAATTATTATCAGACACAATGGTCTAGCACCACCTTGAAATAAACCTGCCGGAGCTCACTGGTGAATGCATGGGCTCAACAGAGAGACCCCTCTAATCTGGAATCATTTCTAGTTTCAAGAGTCAGAACAGTTTTGTGAAGAGAAGTTCAGTAAATGACAAAGAGAGTGCCTGAAAGACAGTCATTACAGATATTCCGCTGGAATGTGAAATCACACGAGGAATTTCTAGAATGTACAAGCCAGAGCCTGGAAAAGCCACTGGGAGATTTGAGGATTTGGAGTCCAAAAATTTCTCAGTGGCCATGCTGGCTGGAAGATTCTGGGAGTTGTAATCCAAAAAAGTGACTATTCCAAGCTCTGGTTAGAACACATGTGGAACAGATGAACAGAGGTTTCTTTGCACACAAACTGATGTGGAAAGGGTTCTCTAAGGATAAGAACTTCGCACTCTCAATGTTCAATGTGAATAAATGTGCTGTTTTAACTCATCTACACACAGCCATGAGACATACTCTCATTTCATATTCCATATATATAGAAATCCATGGGTAAAGTCCTCCAACAAACAGATGAAACATCTCCAAAGCATTACACGTCTCATTATGCTTATGGCGTAAGATATTGTCTAGTGACAAAGGAATGTGTCTGCCTCTTCCAACTCACCCTCCACTGGGAGTCTACTATTCTAAACTACTCCGCGTTCCAAAACATTTCTTCTCTTTCTTTGGAACATGAAAAGAGGATCAGCACTTTTCATGAATTAAAAAAAGAAAAAAAGAAAAAGTTTGTTTCACTTGGACAAGAAATCAGCAAGGCATAGCTGAAAAGAATGAATGGAAGGTGCTGAAATAATAAAAAAACTAAATGGTGAACACAGCAACAGGAAAGAGAAGCCTTGATAC
This sequence comes from Ctenosaura bakeri, assembly GCA_948474755.1. Classification (NCBI taxonomy): domain Eukaryota; kingdom Metazoa; phylum Chordata; class Lepidosauria; order Squamata; family Iguanidae; genus Ctenosaura; species Ctenosaura bakeri. The sequence continues at coordinate 65,732 of CAOLHI010004081.1, read as the reverse complement.
AAAGGTGAACTACTCAAAAAGAACCAGATATTATTTCATATTTTGTACATTCTAGCTTCTAAATCCCTATCAGCTTTTTTAAAACCAGAGGAAGGTATCCTGTTACTCCTCCCATCACTTGCAGATGGTTTGAACAGAAGAATAAGGTCAGGACATGAGAATAGTTGCACATCTCAGCTTACTTATTAATGACATTTACACCTCATCTTTTCTCAAATTTAATCAACATGCCATATATGAGTCTCTTCTTCCTCACTGTATTATGATAACAACCCTGTGATACAGGCTAGGCTGAGGGCAAACAGGCCAATGTCATCCAGTATATTTCATGACTGAATGTGGACTTGAACTACAAATCCCAGTCCAGCACTCTGATCCCTACTCCACACTCACTGCTCTCCACTGTAATTTAGTCAACTTAAAACTTTAGTTGAGCATTTAAAACCATGAAAAGGGGCAGGCAAATTTACCCAGGGAAAGCAAATAAAACAAATTGGTATGAACAGTTGTCAACGTCTCATTCTCTGCAGTGGAATTTGGGAACTGAAGAAAAAAATTCTTGGAGCAGCAGAATTTTTATTTGGAGGCACAATGCTCTATTTTTGCTCTCCTATGTATCTATATCATACAGGATAAATAACAGACTTTACACATTTAACATTCAAATGGGAAGTATACCTGCAGTTTTTAGAAAATTCTGGTAGATGAGGTAGCCTTAATAGATATAGACATAGATGGCCTAACTCAAGGGTGCTACATAGAAAAGCATGTACTACTTCAGTCATCCCCCTTAGTGGGGGTAAAACTGAATTCACATCATATTTCAGGACTTGTTTTCTTGATGACTCTACAAAATTAAGTTTATATTCTTCAGTGAACAAACTGAACTGCTTAGATAAACAAGAAGCTTTAAAGATGACAGGCCATCTTTAAATGAGACAGTCAGGATTTTCAATGGTATTTAAAATCAGAAAGATATGTGAAACTAATGTTATGAATGAGTCCCAGCTGTTGTCAAGACAATTTGAAATATTTATCCTCTACACAAAAAACAGTCCCTATGGAATCTAAGCACTGCTAGAGGCCTGACACAAACAGGAAGTTTTTGTGTCTTTATCATCTTGTATCAATTATACAATAGTTTTGCTATGTTGGCTCAGTGCAAAGACTATTTAAAAAATACCGTGATACAGTGCTGAACTGTAACAGACATTTGGACATCATGAGTGCCTAAAACTAAGCTGGGGAAACATATAGAGCCATACAGAGCAGGAGTTGCCTGCTGGGGTCAGAAGAGGCCTATTATTGTTTTTCTCTTCTTTTGGGAATAGTTAATTGAAATTATTGAGATAAAAACCAAATCTTGCTGGTTTAAGAGCAGAGTTGAGGTTACTCCCAAAATCCAGGACAATGGAAGCTAAGGCTGGTGAATGTTGTACAAGGCAAATTCAGCAGTGAATGTTGTACAGTATCACCAACCATGCTTGCTTACAACTTACATGTCATGCACTCACACTGCTTCTTGGCCTTTCATGCTCAGACCCAGACAGGGAAGACAGGTTTGGTCTTCAAACGCAAGGAGAAGTGTGGGTGCATGGAGCATGCTTTATAAACAAGTACAACCAAGAAAAATGTCCCAGCCTGTCTCATTCCCGTATGGCCTTATGAAGAATTTGAATCTTGTTGCATTGCTCTGAGCTGACCCATGTCTGTTTGTTGCTTACATCTGTAGCTCTGCATGGAGAGGCACTGGACCTTTTTTTACTCATGTATTTGTGTTAGTAGAAGCACAACTTTAGTACTCAAAATTAAATCCTGCTCACTTCAACAAGACTTACTCCAGAGTGGCAAGTGACTCCTATGTCACTGGAGAAGGGAATCCATGCCAGATTTTCATCTAGACTTTGGAGAGACTATCCAAGGTGCTGAAACTACTTGGTGTGGGGAAGACAGGGCTCTCCTCCTTAATAGCTCCTTCATGATTTGGAATAACGCCCAGGGGGCTGCATTGCACCAGCTGCAAGGCAATGTTGAACCATTACTGTTACTCCCAGCCAATGGCTATGCTCATTTATTGGAAAATAAGTTGAATGCAACAGGGCTTACTTCTGGAAAGAAATGCTTAGGATGGCATTATAAATGTTCCTGTCCCTGCAAGCTCTTCTCTCATGATGGAACTTTGTCCTTCAACACATTACTTTGAGAACCCATAAATCTGGAGAGGACCAGCTAATCAATTATGAAGGTTAAAGCATAAGGGATCTTGCTTGAATGCAACCCCTTGTACTCAGAGATATTAATATTTAACAAATGGAAGAGATGAAGAGCTGACTTCACCAGACTTGTGTCACATTTTTGTTTTGGTTTTTTGTTTGTTTGGGGTTTTTTTGTGTGTGTGTATGTGTGTTTTGTTAGCAACATGAACCAAAGGATTTTCTGTCATTGCTACTTTTAGGAATCAGGACAATGCAGTTGAAGGATTTAGGATAAAGAAGGCTGGTAGGCTGGAAACTACACGCACACACACCTTATAAAGATGTTAATTCTGAATTGGTCTCATACATTTGCTGACAGCTGAATAAAGCAAAATGGGTTTTGATCATTGTTCTGACTATCTGTTGGGAAGGAAGGTATCACTATCTTAAAAAAAAAAAAGCTAGCATATGGACAGAGCTGAAATCCCCACAGCAAATAATAACAGTCTAAATTTATTTATTTATTATATTGAGAAAATGCCACAAAATAATCCTCTGGAAACTTTTCCCCAGATGGAACACAAAACATATACAAGCCAATATTGTTTAGTCAACCTTTCAAGAGCTTAACCAAATGTATTCAAAACCAAAAGCACCTGGCAAATTTACTGTAAGGGGGGGAAGCCCTAACAACAAGTGCCTGAAAATACCTAGAGCTATTTTGAAAGCAGTGCCACTACTGAAATAATTATTTTGCCTTTTTTCCCCCAGCAGGTCATGAACATTGCCAATTCAAACATGTTACTGCAATGTCTTTGTCTCACCACAAGAGGTCACCTGAGGCATGAAATCAACATCAGGCTGCAGAGAAAGCTAGTAGCAACAGTATATTAAGAGTCTAAATACCCCAAAGACACCAGATCCTGTCTGATTTTGGAAGCTAAGCAGGGTCAACCCTGGTTAGTACTTGGATGGGAGACCACAAGTGAATACCAGGTACTGTAGACTATATTTCAGAGGAAAGAACTGGCAAAACCACCTCTGAGTAATCATTGCCTAAGAAAATCCTATGAAATGCATGGGGTCCACAGGTAACTGACTTGAAGCCACATGTATGTACAAGAGAACTGACCCAGAACTCCTCATGCCTAATAAACCAAAGGGCTATTCAATTTCTCTCTTTTGAGCATCATGGGCAGAAAAAACCTTAAAATGTTTGTTGCTAAATATTTAAAATGCAGCTTGTAACTTTAAGTTCAATGATAGCACTATTGTTTTTGTTAATTATAAATTATTTTATTTGCACTGCCTGTCAACTTGCCCCAACAATATGATTCATCAGTCTGGACCATATCCATCAATGTAGATAAGATACTTTTACAAAACCCTTATTCATTTCAACTGGGTTTGCAATTGTACAACTAGTAGATTCTACTCCAAGTATGAGACTACAAACTGAAGCAGTCCTATGTTCTTGAGCAAGTTAAAACCACCTTCCTTGCTTTATGCTTTTAAAAATACAGACATTCCTACACTTTTCCATGTTTTAAAAGTATCACATGTTACTAATACTTTTAAGTTATATTTTCATCCAGTCGAGGAGACCTCCTGACGTACTGAGATTAATAGCAACCTACACCTCAGCTTTAATATTAGAAGACAAAGTTTTACAAATAAATGGATAAAAGTATTAACAGACACAGATGCCAATCCTATATATGTTTAATTGGAAGTAAATTCTCATATTGGGAGCTTATTCCCAAAATCATGCACACTGGTTTACATCCTAAAATAAACTGTTGAGAGCTATAAAATCTTATTACAGCCACACCTAGCTGTGGATCCACTGGGTGGTTTTAACAAACAAGTGTTTCTAGCTTCAGCTCCACTTGGTACAGTATTATGTTCATATTAGTACTGGCTTTCTTTAGAAAGATGTTGTAATTTAACATAGGAATGAAACACAGGGGGACAGAGGAACTGTATGAGGGTGCAGCTACTAGAGAGGTAATTGCTGCTCCAAATATGAATTCTGTCCTCAATTCTGTCCTAAATTTTCCTTCAGATCCCAAAATTCTAGCATTGCAATAACTTAAAACTTCAGTTGAACATTCAGAAATACAGTTTAGACATTCCCAAATAGGGGCAGCCATAGTTATTATGGGAATGTGAACACAGCAAATACAATACTTCTGGGTTTGAATGATCTTCACTGTCTCATTCTCTGCAATGCTAGAAATTTGGAGACTGAATGTAAATAGCATGCAATGCAGAATTCTTACTTTGAGGGGTAATGCCCTCAAGTCCCCCATCGTTACACCCTGTATACATTAAAAGTGGAATGGGCATATTCTGAGGGTCAGTGTGGCAATTATGGCACTGGGAATTTGTCACCACTGGAACTGCAACACCACTTTTGGCAGCACCTTCAGTGACATTCCAGGTGACCAGACATCATTTACTCCTCAGAACTGGCACCCAGGTTTGCAGCCTGAACGAAATGGTTGTGAGCAGTAAAGTCTTGTACCAGCCACACTGCAGCTGTGAATTCCCTGTGTACAGTCCTCCCTTCTCACTGGTGAGTTTGACCTTTGTGAATTTGATTATTCATGAGGCACATGCATGCATTCATCCCCACTCTCCTCCTCCCATTCCTCTGCCTTTTGCCAGGCACAGGGAAGGAGGGCCAATGCCTGGACAAAAGGCAAGGAAAAAGTGGGGGGCACACATGCACATTTTTTCTCCCCTTTGTATCTCCCCTTCCCGTTCCCTTTCCTCTGGCCCCGGTGTGCAAAAGGCAAGGGAATGGGAGGGGGAGCCCTAGAAGGGATCGGGAGGGGGATCGGGGGGAGTGATGTGTGGTTTTTTCACTTTTATGAGGGTTCTGTACCCCAAACCCTCACACAAGTGGAGGATCCACTGTAGATTTAGCAAGCTGAAGCAGCCTTTCCGGCTTTATCTGCATGCCACTCACAAAGGTGTATTTCAGCTGAGAAAAAAAAAATCCAGTTAATTTTTTTTTTCAGCCTGCAGAGATTCCTGGCGAGTGTCAAGGCCCACAAGGGACGTACCATCACACAACTTCTACCCTTGATAATGTGTTTGGACAAACATAATTTATGAATTTTTAACTGGCTTAATGAAGGCATTACCCTGATTATGGATTCTGAGACACAACACTTTGGTAAATAATTGTTTAGGTGGTATTTGCCCACACAACCATCCTGATCTTCTCACTTGTTTTCATATTCCTATTCTCCTTGATTCCTTTGCAGCCTTCTAGTAGTAAAATGAAACTGATCCTCTATGGTTAGAAGAGGAAGTGAAAACCAGGGCCACATTCAATCTTGCACTGTTAGAATTAGTCTAACAGTAAAATAAAATCAAGACCAATTCTCTCTTCTTTCAAAGCTAGAAAATGTAGCATTTTCATACCAAGTGAAAGCAACTGAATGATTTTCCAAAAAAATTATACACAAATGTTCAACCACTGAAGCCTAAATCAAGGGCTAGTCTCCCTGGACTGAATTACTGAACAGTAAGTCCAACATTTATGTAAAACCCATTGATTCCTATTGATCTATTCTAGCTGAGACTACCAACTGGATGTAGGCCTCACACTCAGAAGATACTGAAATACTAAAGTAAAAACAACTGAGCAGAAGCAATGTTTATGAGGGGTTTTTTTGGAATAATTTTTTGAACTTTTTTTTGAATAATTTGATTTCAAACTTATCTTTGATATTGCACACTGACGCTGAGATTCCTCAATCTGCTGTGCACTTTATAAAAAGTACCAAATGGGCCCCAAAACAGTGGGAACCTCTGATTTATGATGGAAGAAGACTCTCAGTACTAGAATGGGCATTCTGTATTTGTTTACATTTCAGATAGTATGAAACTAAGCCATTGGACAGATAATGGCTTACTTTTTAACAGTGAAATGGGATATATAACAATGTAGTTTGAAGAAACAATTTTAATTAGGATGTTATCAATACCAGTAGCTTATCTACAGTTCGTTTCAGTTGGATCTCTGACTTTAAATTAGTCATACTTCTCTTTCTACACTTTCTGCATAAATGTACTACCTTGTTCTGGAACTACTGTCTTTAAATACAGACTCTCCCCTTAATACAATGCTGAATTTCTAAAACTGTGCTTATGCCTCTATAAGCTTTAAGTATGTGTGTGGCTTAAATCTAATTGGCTAGTCTACAGTAAACACAACGAATAGAATTCACATAAATGTTGACTTCACATTCAGCAGTTGACTCCATGAGTCTACTCTAGTTGGGACTAGCAATTAGAGTCAGGCCAGTGAGTATGGGGCCCACTTTCAGAAGGAAGTATGAAGGTCAGAAAAAACTCATCTACTACTGCTTCCTTCCAAAAGTAAACAACAAAGAAAATAAGAACAATTTATATTATGAATATTATATATATATTTGGTAATAATGGAATGGGTGGGAAACAGTATGCAGGACAAACAGTACTACAGACAAGAGGGAGTGGGAGATATTGTGAGGTATTTGCCCAGATAAATTCATGAAGGTTTGTTCTTTCCAATGAGGTAGGGACCCTCATTAGTGTCAAAGCACAGGCTGATGTGTCAACTGAACCCATTCTCTGTATCATTTTCAGTTAAAGATGATTTAAAAATGAGTTTAAAAATGAGTAGACATCCAAATATTACTGGATTATTTAATTGGCCTTTCACTTTTATTTTGGTTCAAGGCTTGTCTTATTTTTAAATTCTTTTTTTTAAATGGCAGTCAACCTTGCATGGCCTTCATCACTATAGCAGGATATCTGACTTTCTGGGCTAAGACCAGTACTTGATATTATCACTGTTTTTAAAGCTGAGAACGTATCAGATAATGTTGGAAAACAGTCATCATCTGACTGCCAGTGAAACATGCACTGTAACATCATCTTTCTGGGTTACCTGAGACATGTGAGTGTGTTTAAAAGAAAGAAACATTTAAACAGATCAACAATTCAGTGCCAAAGAAAAGAAAACATAAGAGAGAATTCAACCTGTTCCAGTAATGCTCAGATCCTTCCTTTGTTGGTGCCCTTCAATAAGATGCTACTTTTTAAAAATGTCAGGAATTGGGGATCAGTTGATAACTGTTAAATGGATCAGCTGCAGCAGAGGAAGGACAGAGGAAGCCTGGGCACATGGCTACTTAGAGTTAAGCTTAATTAGGGGCACGGGAGGATAGGAAAGCACATAACAATTAACTTAGAGGAGGGAAGAACCTGTACATTTAAATAAATATGAGATTTCATTTTTTTTATTTGCAAAGACAAAGCTGTTTTTGGAGTGCCACTAGTACTTTCCCAGAAAGCAGAAGTCTTGGGTACTCAACTGAAAACACACTGGGTGGTATCCAAATGATGTCCTACCATTGATGAAAAACATCCATCAGCAAACCAGAGAGGGAGCACAGGGATACAGCAATGGTGGTGTGTGTGTGTGTGTGTGATGAGGGCATTTGTCTCCACAAATAAGAATTCTGTCCTCAATGAAATTTTCTTTAAATCTCAAATTTCTAACATGGCAATAACTTAATCAGTGAACAAAAGGGGCAGACAAAGTTAAAAAGGGAATGCAAACACAGCAAATATAAGAGTTCTAAGTGTGAATGATTTTCAGTGTCTCTCTGCAATGCTATAAATTTGGGACCGAAGGAGAATTTCAGGAGGGATAGAATTCCTATCAGGGGACATCTTCATTTTGCCCTTTCGCAGATATACTCTTAGGGCAATTTCTGGAGAATCTTGTTCCTCTGTGCACCCACCATTGTGTCCCAAATGGCTCTATAACTCTCCAGAGAAGAATAGGGAGGAGAACTGCAGTGGAGAACAAAAAGCTGGAAATTATCTGTTCCGTGAGATGATGAAGTTTGGTGGAGGAAGAGGAATAAATCAAATATTTGCTAACAAATTCATTTTTGGGAAGAATTAAATGTCATACAATTTATGCAGCACTTCTTGATTAATATATTATTCCTACAACAGGGGATAATAAAATGATGTACTTGGTCCAGATCAGAGTGAGAATCATGCAACTGCAAGCATTCCTCACCACTGGCTATGCCAGCTAAGACTGCTGTGAGTTGATGTCTAACAAACTTTGAGAGGAATGCAGGATTCCCACCCCTGGTGTGGATATCATCAAGTCTAGCCTGTAATTTGGCATTACAGTACGGATTCCATAGACGGCCACTTATACAAGACTCTCCTGAAAAAAGTGTCGGAAAACCCATCTCAATTTCAAATCAAGTTGCTATGGCAAACACAGATGTAACTATTGTAGCGGTAAAGACCTTAAAGAGGAAAGCAATCTTTTTTCAACCACAACCCAATTCCCACGCTGTGTTCAAAGGAGTCTATAATTAAGGGTGGAAGTACACATTATGTGTAGTTCACGATTCTCTTCAGATACTGCTCCTCACTATATTCAATGAAACAACTGAGGCCACACTTGGAAGAATATTCATTCTCATATCATTTGCATAATGTGGGTGGAGGCATTTAGGAAGGGGATTTTAAGCAAGAGTACAGAATGAGAGAAAAAAAGTTAGGGTAGATCTAATCCCTCATGTCAGTGCTCTGCTTTAAACTGATGCCTCAGCAGCTGCACTGTATGAAAAACAAAAACAGTCTCTAAAATCATGGATCCACATGCAACTCTAATTTTTCCATAAAAAGCAGACACTGAGAGAAATTAAATTCCTCTTAGTAACTCCAGTCTTTGCATGTTAAATCAATTAAGATCAAAATGAGGGATTCTCAGCAATGTTGTTTGCTCTCCATTTTAAAATGTATTGACTTGGTTTTCTCTTTCTGAACTAATACAGTTAACTTTTGGTTTCTGCACTTCTTCAAGTTTGTGAAACGTTTTTTCAGGTTGTAAATAAAATGTGTACTTTAGCTTGAAATGCAGACATAAAAAATTGTAGTTTAGGACAAAATGTACACTATGTGAAAAATTTGTTTGAAAATAATGTGAATTCTATTGTGTTAATACTCAGCTACATCTAAAATCATTAGATGTTTATATATTGCAAATAAAATATCAACTCTGTTGCTATCATCAGTTTTATGCCAGGATCTACTTGTCTGTTCTTTGACAGTGCTGTGCAACTTCTATTGCCCCCCACCTCCAACCCCAAAGTCCCTCTGGGTATAACTGGGAAAAGCTCAGGGAGGGAGAGAAATGTGTTTCCTCATAGTGGGCTGCCCAGCCTGATGCAACGGGGAATGGCATTATTTTGGCAATGGTTGAAATTTTTTAAAGAAAGGGCTTTAGACCAGGCAGTATTGTTTTTAATTTGTTTTAAAACTCTGGTCTTCCCTTTTTATCTTTCTTTTTTTTTTTATTAACGTGCATAGTTTAATTCTATTTTAATGTTGACTTTGGTACTTATTAAGCTATTTTGTACTTTGTTTGGATCAGCGGTTTTTAATCTGGAGGTCCACAGAGCCCTGTTGCTGGACATCAACAGCAGTGGCAGCAACAGGCACATGGCAGCAGAGAGGGGGGCACAGGTGCCAAAACTGCTCCTTAGTTTGCAAATGAGGAATCAGTTTCTGTGCCTGTACTCTCCTTGCACTGCCACAATGTCCCTGACAAAAGGGACATTGTGACAGGTGTGTGTGTGTATACCCAAACTACTCTCTCATTTGCAAATGAGGGAGCAGATTGGGCACACACACATGCTTGTCCTGTCGCTCTGCACCCAAACCCCCTGCTGCCATGTCCCTGACAAAAGGGACATGACAACAGGTGTGTATATGCACACACTGCTCCCTCATTTATAAATAACGGAGCAGTTTCAGCACCTGCACCTCCCACTGATGCATGCCTGACACAAAGGACATGGAGGCAGGCGTGTGAGTGTGATTCTGGAGACCAGGGTTTGAATCCCCACTCACTGGGTGACCTCAGGCAAGTAACATTCTCTCTGCCTCAGAGAATTACAAAGGCAACAAATCTTGCAAAGAAAACCCCCATGATAGGTTTAGGGTTTCCATAAGTCAGTTTTCAAAGGGGAGAGACACGATGACTTATTATGTGCCTTCAAGTCGGTACTGACTTACGGCAACCCTGAAAGGATATTTTTTCTACAAGATTTGTTCAGAGGGGGGGTTTGTCTTTGAGGCTGAGAGAATGTGACTTGCCCAAAGTCACTCAAGTGTCTGAGAAAGGAAAAATCCTAATCTTGAGAAACCTTTAATAAATAAATAGTTGAATAACTAAATCTAAATTTAAATATTTAAATCTTGAGTTAAGTCTTGGGGATTTGTGGCAACAAATTATATTTACAAGAGCTCCTTGGTAAAGAAAAGTTTAAGAACCAGTGGTTTAGATCATATACTGCCTTGAGTCCCAATTTTGGGGAAATGGTGGGGTACAATTAAAGATCGTTATCATCATCATCATCTATATTTTAAAATTTCATTGGATTTGGGTAGAAATTGATAAAAATGTTGAAAACTGGGTGTTTTTTTCCAGAAAAAGGAATAATATGATTCATACATTCATGAAGCTATGTTTTAGGAATTAATATCTGGCAATCACAAAACTGTATTCCCACTGAGTTCTGGAGGTATACATTTGAAATGTTAAAACTTGGAGGATTCTTGTGGAATCCAAGAATCTGGCATTAAACCACAATACCTAAAATATCAGTAGATACCCGTAATTCTAACCTTTAACACAACCTTCCTAGAAAAGAACAAAGCATTGGTAAAATCTATGAAATCTAATCTAGAAGAATTCAACTCTGTTTCTAGATGCTCTTTACTACATCATGCATGAATTGTATCTCAGAGCAGATTAGAGCACTGCTGACCAGCCATGTAGGCAAGTGCATCACTAGTCAAGGCAAAAGTACTATAAATGCTACTCTAGTATGGAGAACATAGCTCCCTGCGTCAATGCATAATTCTGCCTACAGCAGTGATAGCACAAAAGTCAGAATGTTGACTTTGTTATTAAACTGACAAAAAAACAAACAACAAACTCAAAACTCACTGATCTTGAAAGCTGGCTGTTTTTTCTGAGACCATCACATCCATATTATTCTTTTTCTCCTCCCGCTGACACTATAACAGCAGCAACAGAAAAGGCCTCATTCTCAACCCTCAAGTGCTAAACCAAATGGCTTGAAGGCTGAAATGTCCATGTCTCATGAGCCAGGAAACTTGGAAACTGGTGTTGCGACTAATGGACTCTGTTAGTTTGGGTGCCTGGATGCCTAAAAACTACATGTCCCAGAGCTCACTGAGCTCACTCAAAATGCTATCAGCAACAGTGGTACCCTGGAAACTACATTCCCTGGAATCACTGCGCCTTGAGAATTTCACTGTTCAAGAAATCAGGAAGCAAAAGAGGAACAGAGTCTTTATAGAGAGGTGTCTCCAATAACAGAGATGCCCCAATTGTATAAAGTCTAAAATTCATACCGGAATGTTTATAAAGAGATGTCTCAAAGAAGTGTGGCTGTAGTTCTATGCACACATGCCCCACTGACTCCAGGAATATTCCATATTAAAAAAGTCAATCCTGAATATGAACACTCTGAAATGACAACGCACTTTGGTATGTGTTTTGTTTTGAACTGAGAGATACTTCCCAAAATTGACTATTTTCCTAAACAGATATTAGACAAAGAATTTGGCACAATGAGAATTAATCCATCTTTATCAGTCAGGTCATTATCTAATGTGCTGATATTCTCTCTATGTTCTTTCTCCTTGGGGAAGGCATGGAACTGAACTCAAATTTAGGGTGAATACTATCTTGCCTCCCAACAGAGATCACTGTGGGCTGATCCACTTTTGGAAGAGCTTGTTTGCCCTCTATCTTTACTCCACAAATGATAAATGTACTAGTTCAGTATCCAATACGGCTTTTCTTTCTCCCTTGTCCCTTATTTAGATGTCTTTTATTTTTTAAAAATCTATGTATCTTGCAAACTTGTCTAATTAAATATTTATCTGATATTTTTTACTTAACAAATGAACCTTGAAAAACTATTCTGGGAAAGGGTAGTGGCTTTATGATTGTCACAACAGACCAACCAATTAGGAGTACAACCCATCAGGATTGTGCCCTTTGGCTAAAAAAGAAGGATTCAATATATAAAAAGAAGATGATGCACATGTATTCATACATACGTACATGAAACATGTATATGATATCAAACATTTGGCTTCAAATGAAGTATGCATGCTGTTCTTTGGTTAGTGGAGTGCTGTCACCTTGCTGCTAACAGAAAAAAAGCCTCAGAGCTATTTGCTGTTTAATCCCACTCTAACTGAATAAAACTGCTATAAAATGACTAATAATAATGCTAAGTTTTGACCAATTTAAAGAGATCAGTATCAGTGACAGAAATAATGTCTACTTGAGCATTGGCTAAAATTTGCAGCCTATGTATTTTAAAAATACACTTTAGGGGGAAAGAAGGACTTTCAAGGACTAAAATACTGCTGCTCTTGTGTTAGGACAGAAAGTCATTGATGGACAGGCACACACTGGCAAAGCCAGTTCCTGAGTTTACAGTCTTGTTTTTCCCCACTGTTAGCAATGAAATCAATATACAAGCATCACTACTGTTAGTCAGGGGTCAGGTAGGGTTGGCAAAATACAAACAGCCTTCCAAATGTAAAAAAAAGCGACTTTAGTGCTTTCCACTGACTGCTGTAGCACTACTCCTTGAGCTTCTTCACACACTTTTTCAGAGCAATCTGCTAAATAGGTTTCCATGACCTCAAGTAGCTACCTTGTTACAAAGCATAAATTTAAAAAAACAAAACAAAGCCATCTTTCCACTTGTTGTCATCAATTCCTACTGAAGCTATGGATATGCAGAATTCCCATCGGAGACCTATGTAAACATTAAAAATTGCAGCGGCAGGGTGAAAAGCAGGAGCCGGGGAAGCATATTTTGTTAAGCTCTTCGCTTTAGAGCACTTCACTAATAAGGCACTCATCAATTATGCAGTACAGTGCTACTTGCTTACCCGCGCTCAGTGTGTTTACAGCATTTGTGCTCTTTATGTCTCATTGCTGCATTCTGGCAATTTCTTATTTATTATTTTTACCTTGGCAGATTTTTTACGGCCTAGTGCTATCACACACTTAATAAATGATACTATAAATATGCTTTTAGGCTTTTATGTGCACTGGCAAAAAAAGACTGATTCACTTTCAGGAGATATTCACTTTATGATGACTCTGTGGAACCTAATCAGTCATATTAGTGAGGTTCACCTATACTGAGATGACTTTGTTTTGGCAGAGGAAACAGTTCAGTTTGTGATTATGTGATCTGTCACCCTAAGAGGTAGGGGATGTGGAGGTCAACTCACAAGCCAGTGTCTCCTTAAAATTTGGGAGAATTATAGCTCAAAGGAGGCTTGTGAGAGGAGGGTAATGATAGGATCTTATCTCCTATGTATACCAATACTAACTGTAGAGAGGACTCCAGTTAAACAAAGCATTTTATCTGAACTGACAAGCGTACAAAGAAAGAGACATTCTTAAGAACCATACAAGAGTACTGGAAAGTGAGGCGAGAAAAGTTGGATAGAGAGAGATCAGGAGTGAAAAGGGTGATAGTTACCAGTTCTGAAGAAGGAGGTCACAGTGGAGGGACTCACACAGCATCTGAGGGTAGCACAGAGGAGCAGCAGTCTGGACTTGGTTCTGCAATTGGCTGGGGTCAAAGCTAGAGCTTTTATGCTCTATTTTATACCCTGAAGGGGTGCATTGACATAGCTTTAAGGACTTTCCCACAGGGCTGACAAAGGGGTCTGGAATGGGCTGATTGCTTTAACTCCGGAGTGACAAAACATTGATGGGACACATGACAATCTCTTAATGTTTGGTCAGGTAAGATGTATAGGGAAGATCTCTGTAGGGTAAGATAGAGGGATGGTTTCTGACTGATCTGGGCAGTTCACCTTTCATTGGTCAGTATTCAAAAATGCCAAGAGCCTAAAGCAGTGAAGGGATTAGCACAAACCCATCAGCATTGGTGTTTTCCACACAATCCTATCTGAACTTTCATGACCCCAAATACATCTATAGTCAATGCAACCCCAACAATGTTCTTTGGCAATTGTGACCCCAATCATGTTCTCTGGTCATTAATAAGTACAATTTATGAAAATCATGTATCACATAGGAGGAGTGATAGGATATGGTAACAGACCTATGCCAGTCACTCTATAATGTAGTTATCAGGAAAAACGGTCTTGACGGCGCCCTACCAAGTTCATTGTTAATACTAGAAATTATGATTAAGAAGGCACGGAAGAATACAAAACGATGATCGGGCCAGCATAAAGATTTTGATTGTAAAATGAAAAATACTACACAGAGCAAAAACCACCTCTTTTCTCTCTCTGCTCCTGCTCCACCACTTCAAAGTGCTTGGACATAACCATTCTATGAGGAATTTTAGCTACAGCTGTGCAAACAAAGATCTACTTTACTGGTAATTTAAAACCACTCAAAACTCATCTATTTCTCAAAATCTCTAGGTGCACTATAACATCCCAGGGGAAATGAAGTCAGTAGAGTGCAAGGGAAGCACACCATCTTACCAGTGTTGTTAATGCTCTCTCTCATAGATCAGACAGTACCAAGTATACTCAATATTTTATACCCACCAGTACTCCATAGGATCTGTGTGGACTAAAACTAAAACAGTATCCAAATCTGTCATCAGAGAACTTATTTTTTTGTGAATGGCATGAAATCATTTGTCCTGCTCTTGCATAAGAAGACACAGGGCTAGTTCAGCCATCTCACTACTGAATAAGACAAGATATGATTGACCTTTCACAGTTCCTCTCAATCTATTGTCCTTCCTTTTGCAAAAGAAATGAATACACCAATTCAATCTGAATTTAATATTTGCTGTGGCTATTGCTGCGTGCCTTCAAACTGCTTCTGACTTTGAGTGACCTTAAGGAGAACCTACAGCAGGATTTTCTTGGCAAGATTTCTTCCTCTGAGGCTGAGAGAATGTGACTTGACCAAGGTCATATAGCTATTCAATTATCTATAGTTTTCCATTTAATCTGAACAGGACAGTGTGGTAATGGCTTTTCAGAACAAGTCATTACTTAGTATCCAGGCTTGTTCTGAAGCCATTAGTAATTGTTTCCCACTTTGGGTAAAATAAGAAACTTAAAGGAAAACTTCCTAGTCTGATTATTCCTGTGAAAGGGATGCATTGAATCAAGATATAATTGTTTGAATGCGCCATTATATTTGACATAGCAATGCAACAGAAAATGCCCTCTCCGTGGCATTCAGTTCTTTCTCCCTCCTGCCTCATTACATTGCCATTTTCTATGTCTCTGTCCTGTATTCTTGATGGCCTCAGCAGTGAGAATATTGCTGCTTCCCAACCACTGGAGCATGGGGCAGGGCTTTGTGTTAGTAGCTTCTGTGCAGCACATGCAACATACAAATTAAGTTTCTGTTTGTCTGGGAAATTCCATACAACAAACTAGCAAAATCTGACTTTCACTGCCTCACTCCTGAACAAATTTACTCAGTGAGATTTCAGAGGGGCTTGGCTCCAGAAAAAATATGCTTAGGATTTCAGTCTGTTTGAAGCACAAGTATGTTGCACCCACTCTGTTCCAGCAAGTTCTCTTTTCTAAAGCATATTTCAAATATAAAATTTTCCTATTATAATCTGAATCACTGCCTGACCAAGGTCCATTTTCATGCCCGTGTATGCTATATAAATCAATTCTATGTAAACTCCAGACCAAAGAGGCACAGTGTGGAAAAAGAATTTTATGTTCTATTACTTGAGAAATTTCAAAAGCAGCCTTGTTAAAAAGGAGAAAAGGGCTCGAACTATGAAATCATTTCCTTCTGTTTAAAATATTTTACTCAGTGGGGGGGGGGACAGCATAAATGGTGTGTGTGGGGGGAAATCTCTTCTGTTGAGATTCAACAATCTCATGGGATGATGCAGCGTGCCAGCACCCGAGTGTTCCATCCAGAGGTTCAAGTCATCTTAGTCATGAATCAGAACAATGAAACCTTTTGTGAAAAGTGGCTGGATCCCACATCATCCATGCCACCAGGAGGAGATCTCCCCCCCACCCTCTTTGGAGAAAGGAAAGCCATCCTATTCACACAATGCAAGGCTGTAAAGGAGATGAGAGACACAATGTCATTCATTTACTGCTGCAGATAAACAAGATTCATTTGTTTGGCCCTAGTACAAGTGCAGAAGAGATGAAAATACATTCTGCTCATTCAAAGGACCCTCAATGCCCCCCCCAGCTATGTGAGAATGGGATGAAGAAAAAGAGAAGCTATTTGAATTATGATGCTGGTTTAAATGGATTCAAAGGCGCTCAAAAAATGATGACATTCAACCTCTCTTCTTAAACACACTGATCTGCAGTGTATCTTTGAGACTTGAGTGGAGTTACTTTTGTACTTTAGAAATACCTTCTGAAGGACTGTACAGGCAACCACTATTACTATGCACTAGAAAATAAAAGTTTGCATTATGAAGACACAGATGGCTTTTTGGTTGTCACTGAATCTCCTGTCTTACAATCTGATTATTGTTATTGGCTAGAATTCACAATCATAATTACAAATAAGTAATCTAGAGTTATGCATTCATAACTTAGATATCCAATAGTGCAGGAAATACATAGGGTCCCCCAATCCGGACTTACTGGGCAGTAGCCACTGTCATCAACAGAGATCAATTCTCCTGTTGTTTGGGCTACAGACATCTGATGTTTCCACACTCCTCCTACAACTGATCTCTAGTGCAAGGAGTAACTGTGACAGGGACGCCACTTCTGACTGTTGCACTAGAGATTACCCGCAGGAAAGGAGTGGAAATGTCAGTCTTCTGTGTCCCAAGCCACCAGAGAACAGATCCCTGTCACTCACAGTGGCTGCTGTCTGTTAAGTCAGGATTTTGTTGAGCGGGGAGCTGGGCTGGGAGACACAACTTACAGAACAAAGAGCTGAGAAGCTGATACAGAACCTCAGCCAATCTAGCTGAAAGAAAATGAATTTCAGATGGTTGTGTGTCTTACTGTATAAAAATGTCCTCCATCTGAAGGGCTATGCAGTTGATATCTAGTTTAAAAAGAAAGCCTTATAGCTGCCTAGCTGGTGTTAGAATCTGGACAGGAAACGAAGCAGACAAATAGTTACCCGGGGTCCATTCTGTCTACAGAGTTATAGCATTATTATTCCACTTACATGCGATGGTGCCATCCTATGGAATTCTGAGATATGCAATTTAGGGAGAGGCATTTAGAATAGAGAACTCCACTACCTCACTAAACTACAAAACCTAGGATTTTACAGGATGGAACCTTGGCAGGTAAAGTAGAGTAACAGCACTAGAAATCAGTGATGTGAATGGACCCCTGGCCAAAGTCCCCTCCATCCACGTAGTTTGAAATGCATCATATTTCCCTTTAAGTTGTAATAATTATTTCTAAATTTGTATCTCAGTATAAATTAACATATGCATGTTATTTATATCTGCTTCTTCATTTGTGGTAATAGTTAAACAACCACAGTAGATGACGCATGTGCATGGTTAGCAGGTTTGTGGTACTGTCAGGATATCCTTCTGACTATGCTAAGGGAGACTGTCTGTCCCTCTTCATTATGTCACATGAGCTGGTCACCATCATGTAATCTGGCCACTTTGTCGTATGTTCACAGAATAGATATAAACATGTCCTGCTTATCCAGCAATCAGAACTGCTTTGTATCAATGGCAGAAAAAATAAAAACTCTTCTTGGTTGGTAGTTGGTAGCATTTTTATTTTTCCACCATTCATCATTCAATTAATTAGCAAACCAAGCTCCTTAAACATTAAATTCAGTTCTCCTCTGTGCCACGGTATGACCTGTGCTACTGAAATCTAATTCTCTTAAGTTAGGGAGATTTAGAGCACTTCAAGCCTTGATGCTGACCTCACTGTAGGGATTTTGTCTTTAAAAGAATGCAAATATTTTCTTACTCATTTCCTTCCACTTCAAAGTAAGAGACTTTACTTTTGTCTCAGACACAGATGCAACAACCTGGTGATAGACCACTATAGCAGCCTGTGTGCTTTTTTCTCTACACAGAACTATACACAAGGTTTACTGATGCATAAAGCCCCAAGTTTATTTGGAAAAATGCATGCAACATGTGGATAAACATTCAGTAATCTTTTCCACATGAATGTCTGAGAGCATATATTAGGCCCATTTGCTTTTCCAAGACCAGGAAATACAGTTTTGGCAGAAACAGACTGCTAACGTTGCCATTTGTGCTGTATAGAAAGAAGAAATGCCAGGCTTGGGATACTGAATTTTCCATTCATTTGCTCTTTTAATCATGGCAGCCCTCTGACTATGAAGGATAATTGGCAGGTTAACCTTCTGTTTGGGAAACTCTATTAAACATTTCAGCTGGGAGGAACCCAAGTATTTGATAAGCTGCAGCAGAATTGCACATTTGGAGGTCTCACTTTCAAAGAAGCGCAGTATGTCTTAACATTCTTTTGCTAATCTAGTGATGGATTCTGAACCACCATGTTCTGACACTAAAAGAAATAATTTGCCTGAGATCATAAGTAAAGTATGTCCAAATAAAAACTACTGACTTCAGAAAAACAGATGTTGCTCTATTCAGGTATTCTTATCTGATTTCAGTAAGTTTTAAAAGCAGCTAACACATTTGAAAAACCAGGCAATCTTTTGCAAGATTACACTTAGCGTTGATTTTTTTCCCTTCAATGTGATTAAAATTGATTTTTTTCCTCCAAGATTTATTCAAAAGAATGTCCCATCAAGCTCAACAGGCCTTACTTCTAATAATACAGTTATTTTTGAAGATTTTAAAGTTATTTTTAAGATTTTTGAAAGATTTATTTATATCCTGCCTTTCTACTTTGTATTCAACTTAACGTCAAAACAGTGAAACACTGAAATCTATTTTCTTTAGTTTTATCTTACTCATTTTAAGACAACTAGCAAAAACAGTTGTCTAAACAGCAACTTGATTCTGCATTCCCACAGCCCTTGCCATATGGTGTACATAAATACCAATCAAGGCAGTCTTTCCAGCCTGTGTTAGACAGCAAGCTTCCTCAGCCTCAACCATCACAGCCAGTGGTGAAGAATGATGGCAAGTGCCGTGTGTGTGTGTGTATGTGGGGGTTGTTTGCCAGATTGTGAAAAGCTAGAATAAGGAAACATCTTTGATTTTTCATGTTTTACAAAGATACTATTAACAGCAATACACACACACACACATTTCAGTACCAGAGCTAATAAGCAGTAAAATAAAAGGTAGGCACCTGTGTAAGGCGCAAGGGACAATTTGCATTCCCCCAACCCCGACAATCCCCCCATTGACTGCCTACATATTCCACTTTCCTCTGGAATCCCTCTCAAAGTGATTACCAGAAGTGATGTTGGATCACTTCCTGTCACCACTTTGAGAGGATCTCCAAAGGAAAATGGACATTTGCAGGTAGTGGGAGGTTGTGGGCATTGTGTGGGTAGGTGTGTGTGTTTTTGCATGTTTTCATGCCATTCTGATCTTTTCTGTCAGCTTTGCCCAAAATTCATGGTTTTTTGTTTTTTGTTTTAATTTGAGTGTTTGGATAACTGACAGAGGGTTTCAAAGGCGACAAACGTAGTGTATGCTTACCCCTGCAGTAAAGGATGGTGAGCAACGATTGCACATTCTCATTCTCTCTCTCTCTCGATTTGTCCAAGCCATTGAAAAAAAAGAGATCTCTTGCAATAGAAAACCTCAATTACTACCAGTTGGGGATCTCTTGGAAAAGCATTTTCAATCCTTACAGGCTTCTCCAGTCAGTAGGGGCAGGTATGATGAAAGAAGGATCAGGCTCAGTAGGCAATTTGGTCAATAAACATTCATAATGCTACAGACAATGGTCAACCATAGATCTTTTCTGAGTCTTTGCTCACGCTATTCTGGAGATCTGGAGAGGCACGCCTTCTTTAAAGTTACAGTATTCCAAAAATCTTATGATTCTAGTGTAAAGTCCCTGTGCTCTCCCTCCCAACCAGTGAAGAGAAAGAAGTAGGTTCTTTAATCAAAACTGGAGAAGCACATGTCCTTTTCAAAGTTTTTTTCCCCGTGCAATACCTTGGAATTAAAAAAATCCAGGTAGGAATAAAATGTTTCTGTTTATGCTGGGCATTGTGTCTAGAGGTTTCATGAAAAGGGGAATGTAATGTGAATGCTTAAAAATAGGAAACTTGAGAACTGTAGCAACAGATACAGCAACCAACATGAACATTTACTCAAGTCTATTCCCCAGTCCCCCAATTTCTCTCTCTCTCTTCCTCTCACTCTCTGTGCGCATACAAATAAAATCTGGGTTTCTCCTTTCAGCACACTCATTCTCCACAAGTAAGACTGCATTTTTTTCCTCAAGCCCAAACTTCTTCCCCTCTAGTTTTTTGTGTGGATACTGCTCTGTAATTGGCTGGAAAATTTACATGGGCTTTGTCTCTTGACACATTTCTTCTCCCCATTCCCACTGGAAGTAAGTTTCTTCTGGAACATATGCTAAAGAAGGAAGCCATAGGAAACCTTCATGTCCCACTTGTGTCAAAGCAGCGATTCCGACAGTTTCAGTGCAGCTGAATCAGATTGGTTGCTAGGCTGCTTGTAATGGGTGCTGTTAACAAAAAGGCCTATTTAACTAAGTCCAAAACACGTCCAAAAGCTCATGCCAATTTTCCATTGGAATATAACAGAATTTGGAAACCATGTGTGTAAAGTAACTGGTACTGGACATACCAAGACAGTAGAAAATGCACCAAGATTCAGTGACTTTGACAACATAATAATGTATAATATTCGGTAAAGAACAATGCTTTAGGTTTATATTCTGTATGCACTAGATTGTTGAACACTCTGATCAAAGTCCATTGACCATGTTAGCCAGTGTACTCAACTGCTATTCTGTACCCAATTTAGCAACTATATAGCCAAAACTTGCCACAGTGAGCTTTATGTACCAGAGAACAGAATTAAGTATGTTTATTCTGCCAAAACCAATAATGTTATTAAAAAAAGAAAATATTCTAATCTATGGAAATGGAAAGCAATGTGTATAACAATATTTATCCATATATATATTTTTATGCATCAAGGAAAGACTGTGTAATGAAAGTGGATACTTTAAATATTAAGATAGCCATAGCACACACCGGCTATTAGCTTAACAATTACTATCAAAACAACGTAACGGCTATCACTGTTGCTCAGTGAGGCTTACTATGACGTTAGATATGACTAACACTAGCCAGCCTCTGAGGCTTTTGTCCTGTTTTGAGCAAAGACCCAGAAAACAGTTTCACTGCTAAAGTTCAAACTGTAGTTGCTTCTTATTAAATCAACAGAATAATAATAATAAAAAGGATGCCAAAATATATCTGCCAACAAACTATCTGCTGCCAAAGTCTTCTCGGGCCATTTCCGCACCGGGCTAGTAAAACGGTGCAGAGCGACCTCCGACAGAGGTCTTCTGCATCGTAGAGTGGACTGGGGCAGACTACTTTTTGTAGTTCCGTACCTCAGTCCAGTTCGGAGCGACTGGAACTGGTTGTGCAGCGTGCTTTTTAAAAACCTCTTTTTAGAGTTTTTTAAAAAGCACGGAGTGCGCAACTCTGTGTCGCTCCATCCCTGCACTCTGGAGCAGATTTGCAGGCACGCGCAAGTGCGTGCCTGCAGATCTTCCGGGGGTGGGCTTTTGGCTGGTGAGCTTCTCCGGTTGGTGTAGAGCCTCCACCAACCAGAAGCCGCAATTTTGGATGCTGGAGCAGCACGGAGCGACGAGCTTGCACCGCTCCTCGTCCCGACGGACTCACCCGGACGCTCAGGAAATCTGGTGAGTCCTGTTTTCGCATGGCTCCTTCCCCACATCTGGAAAGGGCCTTAGTTATGCACACCAGGCATTAAGTACCAAGCAAAATTAGTTTCTTCTCTCCTGTTGTAGAAAAATAATAAAACTCCTAATAAATACTTACATCCAAGATTTCAAAATACATATACCCTCTAAACACAGACTTTTTATCTAAAAAGTTAAGTTCCAGTATGACCTTACCAGGAATGAAGTAAGTACAATATAATTCCTTTCCATGCTCTCTAGTAGCATCAGAAACTCAGGCTTATATGGGAATACTTTGTGACATGGCTACAGCCCACAGGCGCATCACTACAACAGCTCTTATCTATAGGGTATTGATGGAAGGACCAAAACATGGTTCCAAAATAGCATCAATCCAGTGGTATAAATAATATATAACAGGGTCTAGCTGGGATGGCTGATAATATAGCAAGGAAAAAGAAGAAGAAGAAATATATCTAGAACTTGCAAATTTTAGGACACAAGAGCTAAATTTGGACTAAGTGATAATCAAAATAGGGTGTGAGCCACTTCTTATAGTCCAGGGGTCTTGTTTTTTCGTTTTTTTGCCCCAGACATCTACTGTGAGGGGCACAAGGCCATCCCAAAACGGGATAAAAAACAAGAAATGGCCAGAAATCAGCTTCCAGGTACTATGGGGCCTGTGGTCCTTGTGCCCTCTTCAGACACAAAGTCACCACCCTGGAAGCCTCTGAAAGCATAAAATGACCTTCTGAGTTAAATTTGCAGAGGGAGTTACAGGAGGGAAGAGGGCCGTGTCCATGCTTTCCTTGTTTTAAAAAATGTGTCTTTATCCCATGTATCTTTCTTTTATAATTTTTATAGAGATGAGAGAGTAAGGTTAACTACTCCTATTTTAAGTTTTATCTGTTACCGGATACTAATGAAAATATAATAGAAATTGCTTCAAAGTTCCTTTTCTATATTGCCAAAATTTGTACAATTATGATTCCGGTATAAATGTAATACTTGGGCATTGTCTTCCCTTTTTAATTATACTAAATCTATCATGTTTTTAAACATTGAAATGATTAATAAATTGATGATACTGTTTTATATTGTTTACCTTTTGTATTGTGTATTGTCACCACTATGGCAGAAAACCCAGTAGGTTCCAATAATAAATACAGACCACCTCACACTCTGGAAGTTACTCACCACTGATATAAAACAGAAAACCATATTGAACCAGTTATTCATCTCAAAGAACAGAATATGATTTGACAAATTTGAAAGATTTCAGACTAAGATATCACAGGTGCAGATACTACTGAAATGGTAAATATTTCTGTGAGCGTGGCAATGTGCATATCTCTGGAGAAATATTTTATATAAAATCCCTTCAGCATGTAGTATTTCCATAAATTACAACACTGCATGAGTGGAAGAGTCTTCATGGTGTTCCTTCCTAGCAAGTTAATAGTGTTCTATTAGACAACTGCGTGAAAACATTCTGTCAGAGGTACTCACCAAGCACAATGACCACAGTCTTCAGAAGACTCATCATGGTGTCCCGATTCCTACGTGGTCCAGAGCTATGCCTAGACATTCTCATAGTCCTCTGGCGCACATACCCAAAGATATGAGCATACAAGACCACCATGACTACAAAGGTGACCAGATTGAAAATAGCCCAGAAAACCAAGTAAGAGTCACTGTAGAGTGGTGCCATGTTGGAACAGTGAGAGAGGTCACAGATGCAATTCCAGCCGACGCTCGGTATAGCTCCCATAACAATAGCCATAGTCCAAATGACAACGATTACCACTACTACTCGACGGTTACTCATCCGTGTATGTAGTTGCATGCGGAACACTGTGATATGCCTCTCAATGGCAATGGCCAACAGGTTGGCAACAGAGGCTGTCAGGCTAGTATCAATGAGACCCTGACGAAGGAGCCAGGTGCTTACAGTCAATCTTCTAGTGTTGGGTCCCGTGTTAAACATAAGATAAAAATATGCCAGCCCCGCAAAGAAGTCAGCAGCAGCCAAATTAGCCATTAGATAATAAATAGGAAAATGAAAGCGCCGGTTTACATAGATGGCCACCATAACTAAGAGGTTGGCTAGCATGATGAAGACGCATACTGTAATCCCAAGCCCCATCACAAGCTTGCTCACAGTGTTCCATTCAGTGGCTAGATATTTTCCACTTCTGTTATAAAAGAAGGCAATGGTTTCATTGTAGTAACA
The DNA here is from genome assembly GCA_948474755.1 of Ctenosaura bakeri. Taxonomy (NCBI): domain Eukaryota; kingdom Metazoa; phylum Chordata; class Lepidosauria; order Squamata; family Iguanidae; genus Ctenosaura; species Ctenosaura bakeri. The sequence goes on along the minus strand of CAOLHI010004081.1, from coordinate 41,342 downwards.
CTGAGGTTCACTCATGGCTGTGGACTGAAAAGAAGAACAAAGAAAACCAGAATTAAAATCTAGAATGTGAAGGTACTATAGTAGCAGAGAGAAAAAAACCCTCTCCAGAAAAGGCAGCTCAACACAAGGGGAAAAAAAATTGAAAGGAGTAAGCCTAAAACTTCTCTCACTATAATTACATCCTTGGGCTGCATCAAAGTTATGGTTATAACTAAGAACCCTGGAAAAATGACCATGCAGTTTTTCTGTGCTAGACACATTAGAGGAAACCAGATTTAACAGAGGGAGGGAGGGAGGGAGAATATGCCAGATCTGCAGTCACTGGTAATCATCTGAAAATATCACATTCGTTCCACATGGTATTGAGATACCACAGAGTGTGTATGTGTGTACTACTGGTGCCAGAAGAGAGAAGAAAAGGTAAGGGTCATCTCTTTCCTCTTCCTTCTCACATGCCCTGGTGATCTTTGCACAGCACCATGTCAAGACAAAAGACCTACTAGCTTTCTACTTCACTTTCTGAGTAATAACTAAATAGATTTTGTATGAATTACAACATACAGTTAATGGAGTGTCACTTAAATACTGTCTTTCTTGCTAAAACATTCGAGTGACCGCATTAGAACTCAGGTCACATTGACTGCAGTTTAAATGCTGTCTTTTTCCCCCAGAAAAAGACGTAAGTATTTATGTATTTTAGGGATGCTGTCTAATACTCTGCTGAGCATGACCTATTAATGATTCCTAGCCCCATCTTAGAGAATTACAGTTCTGTGGGTTCTCTAGGGAGAGAGAACAACTGCTAAAGCAATTTATGTGAGTAATGTAGTTATCCCGTTAGATACATGTTACCATATGTTCTTAACTATTTAGAGAAGCTAGTGTATGAAGGACACCTCCTAACAGAAAGGATTAAAGTTACAAATGCCTCTGGATCTCATTTTCTAATAACTGTGAAGTCTTAAGTGACAAATGCCAAAATCAGTATTTATGGATGACCATCCACAGAAAGTTCCAACGCCTGTTGTTCATTCATTCTTTACTATTAGATACAATTTTTTTTTCTCCTTCTTTCTTTCTTTCTTTCTTTCTTTCTTTCTTTTCTTTTCTTTTCTTTTCTTTCTTTCCTTTTTTTGGTCCAGAAGACCATTAACTGAAAAGTCAACAGGTGCATTTAAGAATGTGCCATTCATCCCTGCTCCTTTACTAACAGAGAAAGGAGATTAACTGAAAGACTCATAAGTGTATTATTCCCATTAATACTGTTTAGTCTTTGTTTAACACTGTTAATTACAACCAACATATTTAATTCTGGAACATGCTTCAAGCTAATAACTTTTTGACCAAAGAATGCAAATCCAATGTGCTTGCAGTATCTAATCCTCTGCCATATCTTTGCTCTGTCATCTCTAGAGTACATGCAGAATAACGAGACATAAGTCTGAGTTTAAATTAAATTAATTACTAGTATAATTGTACTTAATTGGTAGCTTGATGCTCACCACAATATTTGGAAGAGAAACTGAATAAACTCTGAAATTTTATAAACATCTTGCTGTACTACAACCAACCTCTACTTATATTCCGATGGAGCATTTGTGAGATGCCTAGAGATGTCACCAAAGCTCATGAGATTAATACAGAGATATGAATTTTACAGAGCTTGGCATGTCTTCAATCATCAATCTAATAAAAAGAAAGACTGGGGACTGTTGGGGGAATGGTGGGGAGAAATTCCGGTGAGCAGAGCTATTTCCAGTCCCCCCTCCAGTATTTTATTTTCTCAGTCACTCTCTAGAGGGTTTGGGGGAAACTGATATTTATCAAATCATTCACCTCCTCTCATCTCATTTTAACCCTCATGCACCAGGATGGGAAATTTCAGCTCTACAGGTTCATGTTTTGTACACTCCACAGTGTGAACAGGTGCGCGCGCGCACGCACATGCATATAGGCCCTGAAGACTGTTTTTTGAAATTCCCAAGGATCCTCTAGTTTTGGAAATGAGCTAAAACACCCCCCCACAAACTCTGGGGGTTTAGGAGACAATTTTGCCATGTTATAGCTTCCCCTAGGCTGTTTTAGGCCAAAGAGAAACTTCAGTTAAACTAGGAAGTAAACCTGAAGTGGGGGTGAACGTGGCAATGTGAACTTTATTTGTTTGTTTGTTTGTTTGCTTATTAAAGTAAAAAATGTGTGGTTCACAGTCCCCCAAGATCCTATTATTGCTTGGAATTAACTGCTTGTCCTTGAACAACTTAAATTATAATCACTAAGGGTCCTACACAATTATTGCACTATAATTCCATTTTAACTACTGTGGCTGCCTCCTATAGAATCCTGGGGTTTGTAGCCTTGGGAGATACTGAAGTTCTCTGGCTGAGAATTCTAAACATCCCTCCCTAAATTGCAAATCCCATGATTCCACAGAATAGGACCATGGCAGTTTAAGTGAAATCACAGTGCAATGGTTATGTGGTACGGAAAGGCCCTAAGTTTATACCGGCAGTTATAATCACTGATAGTTTTTCCAGCAATTTCACCTAACTTTCTAGATTCCTCAATTAATGTTGCATTTAAATACAGTCAATCCTCTACATTTGTGGGTAAAGCACTGGCAGATTTGATTGTCTGTGGATTACTGGGGGAAGGGGATGGGATGGGATGGGATGGGAGGAGAGTGCGCAAATTTTTTTTAAAAGAAAAACATACACCTCCAAATAAAATTTTAATTTGAGTATCTTCACCTTTAAACCGTGTAGAAGCTTCTTGTAAATTATTTCAACTCCAGCAAATAAAACATTACTATTTACATTGTTAAGGCCTAAAGTAAAGAGCCAAGAAAATCCTATGATACATTTTCTCCGATTTGCATTTCAATGGAAAACATACAGCAACTGTTAAAGGAGGTAATGTGGGCTGAATGGTAGATATGGCAAGGGAAATTCTTAGAACTACGGTATGTGTAAAAATGGAACTTTAGCAGCTGAAAGCCTATGGAAACAACTGTGTGTCAAGAAGGTCAGAGACCCAGTTGGAAGCTATGATTACAAACATTCAGAGTCCCTACTGGAAGGTATTATTATAAACCTCTACAGAATGACAGGAGAAACCCAAAGAGGGTGTTGACCTTTGTAACTATTTATTCATTGTGAAATTACTACAAAGGGGAAAAATGCTTCAGGAAGGGGAAAATCAGAATATGCGTAAGAGAGTCATACTGTTCTTAACTTTTGATTTATTTAAGAAGGAGTTAATAAATATCCTAAATGCAAAGTGTCAGATTCCCAAACGGCTACTTCCAGTTGTTTATCACTGTTGCTTATATAAATTCCATAGCAAGTTCTTTCTGACATCATGTCAATACAAATGTGTTAATTGAGTTGGAGGACCAAATTATCATTTGGCAAATGGAATTGTCAGTTGGTGAATGGATTGGCTCATGAAATCCAAAAGCCAGAACAATCCTTGCATGAGAGCATCAGTTGTTTCTGGGAATTGTGAAGTATTTAATTTCTCTCACATATCCAGCTCCTCTTGTTGTAACGGCTAACCATTATTAGTGGATTTTTTCAATGTCAGGTGCTTTTTACACACATACTTCTCACTTACCTGTGGATGAAGTACTTATGAAATGAGTGTAAGCAAAACACTGATTCAGAATATTTTTCATCCTTTGGACAAAGGACAAGTGGTTTTAATGGGAATGATCAGATGATCCAATTTTGACTTCAAAGAACAGTAATAGCCATGTCAGTCCCCTGCACTTCTAGAAACACAAAGAATGTTGATCTAAAGCTCTCCTTGCTTTCATGGATCTCTCCAGGAAAAAAAAGGAAACAAATATACAACTAAGTAAACAGATTTTGAAGTCCTGAAAACAATGGGCTCTCTATCAGTGAACCAGTCAATTCAGGTTAGGCAGGACCAAAAACCAATTGCATTCTGTCTTCTAGCATAAAGTGCACATCTTGCTGAACATAAATCATACTAAGCATTATCATGCAGAAGGAGAAATGGGTGGAACACTCCAAATTCTTATCTCCCTATTTGTGTTGATTTGCATAATTTGCAAGAGATTTTCTATCTCATCCTAAACCACTTCAGTTCACTTTCAGGTCATTAAGTAGGCTAATCATCATGGGGGTGGGAGCACAAATGTGTTTACTGTGCTGACTTCAATAACAGAAAGACCAGAAAAGAATACAATGCAAGACAGGCTCCTTCTCTGAAACTGCATGGTTCTGTCTACACACTACTGTTTCTCCACATGGTGTATCATTTTGTCAGGTCATTCTTTGGAATAACTTATATTAGACTTATTATAGATGACACTGCAAGCTGTTATCAGGAATGTTTGGGTGGACCATGTAGACAAGCTGGAGCACAATCCATGTGATCAAAGGGTACATACATAAAGTAACAGTCCAGGTAAACGGCCACCAAACAGAGGCAATTTCAAAACAGATATCACATACTCCATATTGTGGGAACTGATGGATATTAACTGATTAACTTATTGTATTTGACTTCAGAGTTATCTAAGGAAAACTTATCTTGCTTTAACTTTTAAGATCAGACATAGCATAGAACAAAAAAAAGCAATTTACAAAGCTTTATCTTATCTAAGATCATCTAGTAGCTTCCACTTTACAAGCCATAAATAATCTGGTTAAGTATTTTAATTGCTTCTAAAATATTTTTTGTGGTCAAAACCCATTTAACTTACTGTACCGCAAACCAGGATATAGCTAATATGCTGTAGCTCTACCTATACATCACTTGCAATATGTCAGCTAAAATTAATAGATTTTTAAAAAACTTTGATATACTCTTGAAATCAGTTTAGTGTAGATATGCAGAGGTCTGGGTATATGGGTTAGAAAAAGCTTTATTATGTTTCTCAATTTCTGCTCCTTCTGAGCTGACTCAGTGTCCACTCTGGTCATTTAGCATGGCTCACAATTCCTTAACCACAAGAGCTTAGAAATTTAAGCCTCACAGCTGTGCTGACATACAACGCTTTCTTAAGCTCTACTATTAAATTTAGAACTGTTTCCATTACCTCAATTAGCTGTGGTTGTGTCATCATAGAAAACGGCACTTCAGCTGAAGGATCTGCCATGGTTGCACAATGGCTGAGTGGTCTTTGGACCCTTTCTATCTTCCACGTGTCAAATGTTTGGATAAAGTCTTGAGATTCTTCGTCAGATCTTAGTCATGCTGACATCTGGCCCTAGAAGACAAAGAGATGTTAAAGGATTTATAAAGATAAAATACAGTGTGTAAAGTGATGAAAGGCCAGACTCTGTATTTCTAATAAATATTTTTAACTCACCCAGTCTTTGTGGATAATCACTTAGCAAAAACCAAAACAGAACAAATTGGAACACAATTATCACAAGTGCAATTGACAAATCATGACAAATCATCAAAAGCTGGACATGAAAAGGTGCTCTTTCTCATAGGTGTTTTTAAAATTATCTAGCAATACACATATATAAAATATTATGTCACAAGTTTCATATTAAGTTTACAATTCAGAAATATTTAAATTTACTTCATAATTGTTTGTATCAATCTTAGCATCTCACTGAAGTGAATGGTAGTGTTTCCTCTTATTATGTGCCTTCAAGTTGACTCCGACTTATGCAGAACCTATCATAGGCCCTTTCCGCAACACATCTTTTCTCGGCACTGGGGTGCAGGGATCAGGCAAGCAGCCTCCAGAGAGGCTCTCGCATTCCTGTTGCTTCAGCTCTGCAGCTGCTGGCTGCTTGCGCGGAGCCCCGCCTATTCCTTCTGCATTGCACCCTGGGAGTTTCCCAGGCTGTGCTGGGGCATGAAGTTTCCCAGGCTGTGTTGGGGTTTCCCAGGCTTTGCTGGGGCATGAAGCGCAAGTGCTGTGGCTCCGGAGCTCCGCACGCACGGCAAGTGCGTGCGGAGCCCCGGAGCAATGTGTGATCACACACCATTTTCAGCTTAAAGCCGAAAATTAAAAAGTGCGCAAGCGGCACCTGCCAGACCCTGGAGCGCCATGCAATTGTGAGTGCATCGTGTGGACTGCTCCTCACATTCATGCGATGCTCGGGGGCCCTTTCGCATGCTAAATGCCGTGCGATAAGGACCACTTCTTGGCAAGATTTATTATTCACAGGAGCTTTGCTACTGTTTTTCCTTCCGAGGCTAAGAGTGTGACTCTCCCAAGTTTACCTAGCGGATTTCCACGGCTGAGTAGGGGATTTGGACTTGGTTTTCCAAAATCCTAGTCTAACACTCAGACTACTACTCTCACTGGCTCTCACCTAATCAGTGTTGTGATACAAGGTATTCCTTAATATTAGTGCTGTGTACACACACCCCACTATTAACGTGACACTTTCATACCTATTATCAGTTATTACATTTTACATCGTTATACAAGAATGGAGGAACCTAGTACAAAGATTTTTTTTCAACTTCATGGTATGCATTTCCCATAGCTTAATGCCCTCTCAGTCTAATCTTCCATTATACTATGTAAACTGTGGTCAAAGAAAGTCAGTACCTTCCCTCCCACTCCTCTACCGCTCCTCCATGAGCGATACTTTCAACGTTTCATGACTCAGCTGCCTTCAGACAGACATGCATGCTAGACTCACCTGCTAACTTTTAGACCTTTCAGACACAGTCCATACTGGCAAGATTCAATTCTAGGACTAATTTTTTTTAATGTTCAAGCAATGCTGGTCATTCCCTACATGCCTTTCCCACAGTGCCAATCAGAGGCATGCTAAACCACTACACTATGCTGGATCCTATCTTCATAATATATTTCTACATACGCACATTTATGCCTCTCCAGCTCAGTGAACCTAATGAAACAGTCCATGTTTACTCCACTTGTATCTACCAAATCAAACACAGTCCACCAGCTATTTCGCCTACTGAACTGCAAAATAAGAGGGTTTGCCAAAGACTTGGCACAGCACCATTCTTTCTTGGGTGGGCTGTGTTCAAAACAGGCCTGAAATACTCTGTGATCTTAAAAAGGAAAAAAGAAAGAAAGAAAGAAACTCATGACAACAAAAACTTGCTTCTATGATGACATGGAGCCTACTGACAAGATTTTACTTTACAAATTCTTCCAATTTTGTTTTAATTCTTCCAGAGCTTTTGTTCTGACTGTATGTTTTTGTGTATGTATATGCCCTTGCCTGCATGCGCGCGCACGTGCATGCACACACACACACACAGAATTGTAGGTCATCCTCTCTGGTGTTTCATTCACTGTGTTGTTAATTGCTTCAATTCTTTGTGAAGATTATGGGAAAACTTAATTCATAGTTCTAAGAAGAGTTAAAGCAAAAAACAAGAATTAAAGCAAAATAATTTACAACATGCTACTGTTTACTGAAAATAAGAGTCTTCAGTTACTGACAAAAACAGTGAAATCACGCTCATAAAAAAGCTGTTTGTGAAAACAAATGTAAGCTACATTTTCTGTGATACTGAAATGCACGGGTTGGATTATGATTTGAGAGTGCCCAAAAGAGCTGAAGGAAACATCCCCTTCTTCTCACAGCAGCCCTTCCTATCCTCTGAAAAACTATGCAGAGGACCAAGGGACCCTCATGAAAGTAAAGGACCCCAAACTTCTGTAAGCTCATTTTCAGGGATCCTCCCTTCTCACGTCTCCGTACTACAATGCAGCCCCCCCCCAATAATTTAAATAAGAGAATATGTGTGGCTAACAATAGTTTGAAGTATGTTTCTCAAATTGCAAAAAAACCCGCTATGGATTTGTTCCTTTTGAGCCAAAATGATTTTTTAAATTTTTTTTACAAATAATCTTTATTAAATTTATACAAACAGAAAAAACACAAAGAAACACACACACACAAGAAAGTACAGAGGAGAAAAAGAGAAAAAGAAAAGAAAAAAATCCACAATAATTAATAGGAAAAAAATACAACAATTAATATAAAGAATAATCATCACACATTCATACTGATCCAATAATTGTATAAAACAATCGTATGACAATCATGTGACAACAATTGTATGAGAAAAAAAAAGAAAGAAATTCCTTTACCACATACAAAATTGCTTAAAACACCTATAAATAGTCTACTTAAAACAAATAGTTTACAAAAGGCAATTAGGTTACTTCCCCGTTTCCTCATCTAATGGTGATAACTTCAATTTAATTCAACACCTTCTTCTAAATATAAGCATAAATAAAATATACCAGTAATTATATAAATTCTATACATAATTCTTTACACTACCCTTTTCCTATTCTGTTTATATACATATGTATTAAATTAATTATGCCCACTATTTATCCTATATTACTTTTATTTAACATCCTAATATCTATAATAGCTCTCCTTATCAAGCTGAAATCCACTCATCTGTTATCTATTATACAGCAAAGCCACTAACCATTAAATCTCCCTTCTTTTCCCTTACATGGTCCATAAAAGGTTTCCATATTCTTAAAAATGATTCTATTGAATTTCCTTTTAACATCGTTGTGAGCTTGTCCATTTCTGCAAGCTCCATTAATTTATTTGTCCATTCACTAAGACTGGGCATTTCCTTACATTTCCAATATTTGGCATAAAATATTCTTGCTGCTATTACCATATATTTTATCAAGTCTTTATTTTGCTGTTTCCGCCTATCGAACCTGTCTATCATATTAAGGAGAAAAATTTCTGGTCGGAATGTAATATTTATCTTTAAGATCTTTTGCATACATTTGCAAATTTTTAACCAAAACTTTTTAACTTTACCACAGTGCCACCACATATGGAAAAAAGAGCCTTCATGGTGTTTGCATTTTCAACATCGATTATTCCTCTTTTTATATATTTTAGCCAGTTAACTAGGGGTCAAATACCATTTATATATCATTTGATAGAGATTTTCTTTCAGATCATTAGATTTAGTAAACTTCAGCCCTCTTCCCCAAATTCCTTCCCATTGATCTAATTCAATACTATGACCTACACGTTGGGACCAATATATCATATTTTCTTTTGTTTACTCTTTTTCCATATTTATATTTAGTAGTAACTTATATATTTTCGAGATTAAATGTGACTCCTCTGTACATTTTAATTTTGCAAAATCATTCTTAGTATTCTCAAAACCAAATTTTTTATCATCATCTTTAAATTGCTCTTTCAATTGGTAATACGATAACCATTGAATCCAATATCCTTCCATTCTCAAAACACTGCAAATCCTTAATCTCCCAACTATCTCCTTTCTCCTGTATTAAATCACTATATTTTAAACATGATTTTAAACTCCCCATCTCCCTCCTATAGAAAGCCTCTTGCAGTGACACCCAACCTGGAATCTTCAGTCAATCTATTTCTATATTTTTCCCGAATTCTTAAAATGGATCTCCTTATGACATGATTTTTAAATCCAACATTCACTTTAACTTTCTCGTACCATAAATAAGCATGCCAAACGAATTTCAGTTCGTGGCCCTCTAGTTCTAATAATCTTTTATTTTCTAGTATTACCCATTCTCTAAGCCATGTTAAGCATGCTGCTTCAAAATATATTCTTAAATCCGGAGCTCCGAGTCCCCTTGTTCTTTGGCATCTGTTAATATTTTCCATTTTATTCTGGGTTTCCTCTCACCCCATAAAAATCTAGAAATATCTTTATGCCAATTTTTAAATGTGTTATTTGAAAAAATAATGGAGATTGTTTGGAATAAATACATTAATTTGGGTAGCACCAGCATTTCGATTATTAAAATTCTTCCAAGTAGAGAGAGATTTATTTTCTCCCATCTTCTTAAATCTCCTCTTACTTTTCCCCATAACCTAACATAATTATTTTCATACAATTGCTGATTGTTTGTTGTTAATATTATCCCTAAATACTTAACCCTCTTTGCAATCTCAAAACCAGATTTATCATATAATTCCTCCTCCTCCTTATTACTCATATTCTTAATTAATTAAGTTAATATTTTGGTTTTCTCTACATTAATTTTAAAACCTGAGACTTTATCACCATTAGTGAGCCAAAAGAATTTTAAAGAAAAGTGAGTTCCCTGCTTTGAAGAAGGTTGTGCTGAGGAGTAATTAGTGATTTAGTGTGATTAAGCAAATAACTTCTCTACAATGATCAGGGTTCCACATTTGCAGGTGCCCTATTACCAACAGCAATGGTGACTGCCTGCTTCACCCTATCAAAATTAGCAATGTAATAACACATTCTGAACCCATCAGAAAAATAGTTGCGGAGATGGGCTTCCTACAGGAGGGGCAACTGCATAACCTATGCTGAGTATAGGGCTTCACTTTAGCAAGAATGAACACAGACTATATTTTGCTGAAATGGAAAAAAGGGCATAGCTTTATTGGTTACAGCTGAATAGCTTGGTCCACAGCATGAACCTAGATCCAGACATCTGTTGACCTGCCTGCTGAATAAATGGAACCCAACTTGCCTGCTGGGTAATGCTGGAATGACCGAAGCGGGAATCTACTTGGGCAGCTGTTGGTATGTGATTCCACTGACACCTGGGATTGAGGCAATGCCATTTGCCCCTGAGCTGGGTTGGCTTGGTTTGCCTTAAGGCAGAGCTTTCCAAACTGTATGTCATGACACATTAGTGTGTCACCTGCAGTGTGTAGGTGTGTTGCATAAAAGTAACAGGCGGACAGACTGCCTCTTCCACCACTGCCATGGCTGCCCTTGGCTGAGAAAGACCTTGGCGAGGGTGGCAGCAGCAAAGGGCCAGGCTTGGGTGAAGGGGCTGCCTCCACTTACAGATTTACTTACTGAATTACCATGTCACCAAATGATGCATGCCTAAAAAGTCTGGAAAGCTCTGCCTTAAAGGGACCCTCCATACCAGGTATGATGGGCAGACTGGGCCCCAATTACCCCCAAACTAGATCTGGCTCTCCATGCCAAAACCATCCAAAGTGTCACAAACAATACTGTCAGAGTGACATCACTAACAAAACAATAATCTACACATAAGCTTGAGCACTCAGGGAGGATGGGCAGGGATGACAATTGAAATGGACTGACTGTTGGTATAATGGGGGAAGCTACTTATATTGGCCAAAGTTGGATCTGAGTGAAGCCTTCACTTGCTTCTGAGCTCCACCCCTTGCTAGCCAACAAGTTACCTTTGATGGCTGCCTTCCCACCCTATATCAGAGCCTGGGAAAATAGCATGGGCTTCTGGGAAAGAGAAATAGTTCTGGCACCTGTTATGTGTTCCCCATCCTCACTTCACTCACAGCCATGACCAAGTAGAAGCAGCAACAATTTCTTTTGCTTCTGTATCTGAGTGCCTTCAATATACAATGCAAAGTGAGTTAATGATTCACTATATTGTGTGCTTTGAAAGTATTTAGAAGCAACAAGACTAATTCCTATTGCCTCCAAGTAACTGCAGAATTATCCTGTTTCTCCCAAATCCTTTATATATGCTGGAAGACCCAAAGGTGGGGAAAGGGTGGGTTTAGAACATATGATGGTAGAATGACAACACTCTATCAATCCCAGAAGATGATGATGCCTAATAACAAAGCCAGATTAGGCTGCATGTGGACTTATCAGAGTTAGAATTTGCATCATTGTAGAAATAACACTAAAAAGATTTCACTTTGATAGAAATAATATTGTAGTTAGCTGCATAATCCATCCTAGCCACTGGGCACTTTTTTATGTCAAGGACCAAAGGCTTCTTGTTCCCTGTGTAAATCCATTTAAAAATTTGTCAAGGATCCCAAATGCTATTCTACCATACCTGAGGATTTACACATACCTGTTAGAATTTTTGACCTTCCCCTTTTTAAATGGAAGCCACTCTAACTCTCCCCCCATGACATGTCATAGCTTGTTTGTTATCTGTTGTTTGATATTTTCTCCATTTCAAAAATACCTGGTGTGTATATGGAGGAGTATTGTTTGACAAAACAAACAAACAGTTCCTTCAGCACAGAATCAGATGCCTTATGCTTTAGATGGCAATGTTTATTTCAAAATGCCCAACTATCTTCCATTTTTTGTCTGCAATTATCTTCATATCAAATAGTGGTCATTCTGCTGAGCAAAGGCATCCACCAGCAGAACAAGACAGAGTACAATTTTCAGAGATTCTCCTCCCTGTCAGCCACTGCACACTCCTTGGTCTGCTTTTCAAGGTCTCCCAGTACAGGGATGAATCGCTCAAATACAAAATATGTATTTCAGCCACATGGTTCATCTAAGTCCTCTTCAAAAATAATTCTCACTAATGGTGAGAATTTTTAAATTCAAAATCGTATGTGGTCAACTCCAAGACCAAACTTCTGTTGAGTTTAATCTGTGATGCAGATACTGTAGCTGAGTAACTGGCAACTAATTTAGAGGCAATTAGTACTGAACTTTCCAGGACTTAGGAATGGGTGTTATTTGTTATATTGCTCTCCGAGTGATAAGAGATAGTTGACAACTTCATAAAAACAAAATGTCTTGGTATAAACACTGATACCATGGATAAGACTAGGGACTTATCTACTCTTATTTTAATCTCTTACCAGATCTCAGAATTCAGCCAAAGGCTGGTCAGGGAAAACTTCACAAGACTTCTACTCTAATATCTAAGGGCCTTTTTACGTTAAGTAATATTTGTTTTGTTAATTACTATCAAGTCTACTTTGACTTATAGCAGTTCTATGAATAAGAGGCTCCACATTACCCTGTTATTAACGGGTTTTGCAAACTTTTGGTCACGATTGACTCTATTCATCTAAATGTGGTTGAAAGTGTAACAGTCTCAGTTTAGTCATTTTGACTTCTAAGGTGAGTTTGTGATTGATTTGCTCTTAAAACCATTTATTTCCATGATATCCATAGAACTCTCTCCCAGCACCACATTTCAAATGAGTTGATTCTCTTCCTGTCAGCTTTCTTCACTGTCTAGCTTTCACAAGATACATACAAACTAGAAATACAATGGCATGGACAATTCTGACCTTGGTATTCAATGATACATCTTTACACTTGAGGATCTTGTCTAGTTCCTTCAAAAATGCCATTCCAAGGCCTAACCTACTTCTAATTTCTTTACTACCAGTGTCCCTTCTGACAAGTAACCCAAAACAGGGAAAATATTTAACGCTTTTAAAGTTATTTATACCATACATGGTCATTATTTGCATTTTCTTAATGTTATTTCTTCCTTGCCCTCCCTCAATAGTTGTCTTTTCTACTTTCTGCTAATAGTATGGCGTCACCTGCATATCTTAATTTGCTGATTTTCCTTTCACCAATTTTCACACATCCATCTTATGTTAATCCAGCTTTCTGTATTTTCCATATGTAAATTCAACAGACAAGGCAGTGATCCCAAACTGTGGTCCTTTAGCTCCCAGCTCCCTAACTGTTGGACAAGCTGGCTAAGGCTTCTGGGACTTGAAGTCCAAAATGCCAAGGAAGACCAAAGTTTGGAAATCACTGAGGTAGGGAAATAAAATGTGGTCTTATCTGACTACTTTCTCAATTGGAAACCATTCTGTTTCTTCATATATTGTATTTGAGGTGGCCTCTTGTCCAGAGTACAGATTACACATCAGGGCAATCAAACATGATGGCAAACCCATTTCTTTAAGACCAATGCATAGTTTTTCATCATCTACACAATCAAAGGCTTTGCTGTAATCTATAAAGCACAGATTGATTTTCTTCTAAAATTATTTGGTACACTTCCTTATCCAACACATGTTTGCAATATAATCCCTAATTCCTCTTTCTTTTTTGAACCTAGCTTTGACATATGGCATTTCATGCTTCATATACAGTAAAAGTCCTTGTTGTATAAGTCTCTCTTTGCTTGCATGGGAGTATGTGTACACACAGAAATGAGACCTTGAAAAAGCCATAGTTTACTGACTTTTCCATTTCTAATACATACCTTGTCAACTGACTATAGCATTCTACCCTGGACAGTAAAGTGGAAATAGATAACAACATGCTTTCAAATTATACTGGAACAGAAAAATCAAGACTCCAACTCTACAAATATTCACTTTTAAATAAGTTCTAATATATTCAGCAGTGCCTACTCCTATGTGTGACAAACCAGAGGAGGGACTTGAGAACAGAGCCTCCTTAGCGACCAAGAGTGTTTAAAAGTGATTGGCTGTTGAAATGGAATCTTGGATAGCCCAAGGGAGGGGCTAGATGAGGGGAAGAAAATAACTGAAATTTAACTGAAAACAGAGGATTGAGGCTCCAGTTGAAGATAGAGGCCATTTCCGCACTAGACTGTTATAGCGCTGTGATTCCACTTTTAACATCGATGGAATTCTAGGCTTTGCAGTTTCGGGAGGGGCCAGGCAGCCCCTCCCGAAACTGCAAACCCCAGGATTCCATTGGATGTTGAGAGTGGAATCACAGCGCTATAACAGTCTAGTGCGGAAATGGACAGAGCTGAAGAGAGTGTTGAGATTCAGAACAGTTAACAGTTTTAGAGAGCCGAGGAACAGAGTTGATAATTGATGAACAGAGTTGGTATGGCGAGAGAGAAAGAAGTGTCATGCTGGTTTATGAATCTTTAGTTAAAAATTTTTTTTTAACTTGACAGTGTATTTAATAAAGATTTGCTTATATCTTTTTATAAAAGCTGCCTCAAGAAAGTGTTATTTCTCTGGACCGGATTATATACACTACCATGGTACCAAAAGTATTACAATCATTTAATAAAAGATAAATCACTGCTTGTCCTTATATCTGAAAAGGGGCAGATTTAGGGAAAGCAGTAAAGAGAAGTATCCCTGGAAGGAGAAGCCTAGAGGGGACAAGAGTGAGAAGGGACCTGCATTCTCAGGTAGGGAGAATAGAAGCAGACCTGTTTATCATAACCCTGGCTTGATCCAGAAATCTCCCTGGCTTTTCAGACCTGGACACAGAGAGGCGTTGTCAGGCTGGGCAGGACTCGGTTTGTCACACTAGGTAAACGTACAAAAGACTTCACATAAAGCTGGAATTCTAAACAAAGATACTTACAACTGGAAATAATCGCCAATGAAATTATTTGAGACATCTGACTACCCATGTATGGGAATCATATATTTATTTAATATCCCACATTTCTTCAAATGCAGAATCCAAAATGGCTTGCAACATAAATTAAAACAAAATAAAGCTAAAACTCAACCACTTACAATAGCAAATAACTAGAACTATTAAATGATACTATAGTAAAACCAGTCACTAAATTAAAACCATTTTAAAGTGTTCAATGCACAGTACACCAAAATATATTAAAATAGGTACAGTTCGCCCACCTTGTATGTGGGGGTTTTGTTCCAGGAACCCTCGCATAAAACAAAAACGCGAGTGCCACATCCCATTGTAGTCAATGAACTACAATGGCCTGACTATAAAGGAACGCAATGCTTCACATAACCTCACATTTGTGCATGCGGAAATTGCACTGTGTAGCACCCATCATTCAAAGATACTTCAGCAAAAACCAGTTAATGACAAAAGGCTTCTTTAAATAAAACCAAGTCTTTGCTTGCTAGTAGAAGGAGAGCAGGGAGAGATTGCTTTATAAAACCTGTAGCTGAAATCAGATTTCTCAGATGCATTCCTCTGATAAAGAATACAAGTACATGCACAGAATCAAATTTAAAGCATTATCAGTGTATTCTTTGTTTGCACTGTTTTATATTATTCATACAAGGTACACTGGATTTCAGTTGTTACAGATTTGTAACACATATCTTTGCTAATATAAGGGGAGTGGTTTATACATATGCCTGCAGCATGTTTGTATATATACCTGAATCACATGCTGCATTATCACATATCTTATTTTATACAGGACAGTCCCCTATCTGAAGTTTGGTCCAAAGGTAAAGAACCACAGGAAAAGTCAGGAAAAGAGAGCAGGGACCTTAGTACTTCCCATCAGCAGTTAGCACTTGGATAGAAGACTGAACAGGCACACAGGTCACCTGGGAAGAAGTCTTTTCCATGATAACAATGTATACTATTTTTCTATTTAAATCCGGAGTGGGCAATTGTGAGAGGACAGTGGCCCACACCAGTTTCCTTGGATACCCTGGATAGCTACACAACCCTGCTGGACCTGCTCTTGCAAAAAAGGTCAACTTTTTTGTCCCCCAAAACCCTCTAGGGGAGAAATGAAGCATTCTCGCCACATTTTAGGCCCACGAGAGGGCTGTTAAACAACAAAAAGTAAGCTGAAGTCACTTCCTGTTCACCTTTTGTTTCAAAAAATTTGCCCAGGATGGGCTCAAAACTTGGTAGAAATGCTCCCAACACTCCTTGAACAACAATATAAAGATTTGATAAAACAGCAACAAGGATAATTTATGCTAAATATTGGAAATGTAAGGAAATACCTGATCTTAGCAAATGGACAAATTAATGGAGCTTGCAAAAATGGACAAGCTCACAACGATGCTAAAAGGACATTCGATAGAATCATTCTTAAGAAGATGGAAACCTTTTATGGATCATGTAACAGAAAAGAAGGGAGATTTAATGGTTAGTGGGTTTGCTGTATAATAGACAACAGATGAGTGGATCTTAACGCAATAAGGAGAACTATCATAGATATTAGGATGTTAAATAAAAGTAATATAGAATGAATAGACAGTACAATGAATTATATGTATGTGTAATGTATGTATATGTAATATGCATATATATATATACACACACACACACATGTGTATGTATATTGTATGTGTGTGTGATATGTGTGTGTGTGTGTATATATATATATATATATATATGCATATATAGAATAGGTAAAGAATGGTCTAAAGAATGATGTATAGAATTTATATAATTACTGGTATACTTCATTTGTGTTTATATTTAGAAGGAGGTGTTGAATTGAATTGAAGTTAGCACCAACAGATGAAGAAATCGGGAAGTAACATAATTGTTTTATGTAGACTAACTGCTTTATGTACATTATTTAAAAGTTTTTTTCTTTTTTTCTTCATTTCAAGTAGTTATTTTGAGCAATTTTGTATTTTTCTTCTTTTCTTGATCGCATGATTGTTGTCACTCAATAGTCATGTGATTGTTTCTCATGATTGTTGGATTAATATGAATATGTTGTTATTGTTGTTTATATTAATTGTATTTTTTTTTAGTTATTGTGTTTTTCTTTTTTTATTATTTTTTTCTTTCTGTATTTTTTCTTTGTGCGTGCGTGCGTGTGTGTGCGCGCGTGCTTCTTCTTGTTTTTCTATTTGTATAAATTTAATAAAGACTATTTAAAAAAAGAAAAAAAAATGTTCCCAAAACCCCCTTGAGAACATCTGGGGACAACTTGGAGCATTTTTTTTAAAACTAGCAAAAAAAAAAAAAAGCATTTTGAATCCCTATGGGGGTCTCATGCAGCCAATGGGCTGCGCTATCCATCCCTTATTTAAATTATATTAATTACTTGTAAATTTGCACCTCTATCTGTAAGATCAAATATAAATTCTATGTAAATATTTAGTCTTTGGGGAATGATGCATTTTCTGCCCCCTCCCCATATGTTATTCTTTTGGCAACGTGCAACTGCCCATTCTAATCATTACATGTGGTACATGGAGAAGACAGATATCTAGGATGTGTTCTTTCTTTGTGCTCTAAGGAAAAATATGTACTATGGAGGTATTGTGCAGACTGGTATATACCCTGTCATGGTATACAGACCCATGAAGCTGAAAGGAATCCTTGCCCCAGCCTCCTTGCACAACCCTTGCTGTACAGGTTGCTTATGAAACAAATGTTCTGACTACAGACAGTTAAGGCAATGCAATCCAGATTGCAGCAAGTCCCCAAATAACAAGCAAGTCAGCTACAGAACTCTTTTGAAACTATTTGGCATGGTTGTCAGTGGGGAAAAAAATCTGTTCAACAACACAGACTGACATGGAACAAGATACATATTATTTTCACAGTATTGGATGTTAACCAAACATCGAATACTAACACGAAGCAAAAAGGCATTATCAGTTTGGACTCGTGTGTTGTTACCTTATCTTTTCCCCCCACTAAAACAAACTACTTTTCTTAAACTGAAGTCATACTAGTAACGTGGCCCAGACTAACTGATGAGAAATATAAAATAAAAATTAGAAAACATTTATTGTTCTCAGAAACTGGTAAAAGGAAAAGGTAAAAGAGAGACAAGATTGAGATAAAGGTTTCTAAGCAATACTAGAAAACTGATTTTCTAGACTTCTGGCCTTGAATGCAAAACAACAAATTCTACTTCTTGATTTCATTCTGAGAATTTCATCTGAAATCCCAGACAGAAATGAAGACAAATATTACACTGAAAATCTCTTCATTTTAATCATCCTTAGCAGATGAAGTAGGAGTTATGAAAGCACTTCTACCAAAGAAAGCCTGTTAAGCATAAGAACTGTGAATGTGCAATAATCTTAGCAAAGCACTAGTTAAATAATATTTCTGAACAAGAATTGTTCTGACGTTCCTGCAGTGTTCTCTTGTGAATCTTATAGCATTTTAACCTCCAACTATGTCTAATATCACCTAACTGTGGGAAATGAGTGGGAGAGAGGGTATGAATGTAACTGGTGACAAAAAGACGTAACACTGCCCCCCTTAGAAGTGGAAGAAAAGCTTTCATGGAAAACAGAAATTTAGTAAGAAGCAAGCAGCAATCCTCTCTTTAGCTGAATAGCATCTACAATGGGCTACACATGACATTCAGAAAGAGCAATTAAATAGATGGCAGCTATTACTAGAGTCACTTTAAAGCCATTTCTTCAAGCAACGTCTTACCCACTTATTCCATTTTAAAAATGTAAGATGTTAAACCAATATCACTGCATTTAAGAGGGGAAAGCACACTTAAAGACAACAGAAGCTTTTTGTTTATTGCCCAGTAACTTTTGCAGAATAGCTGCAGTATTTCACCATCAAAGTCATCAAAGACTTTCAGCTCAAATTCTGACAATTACTTCATGAAGAAAAACAAGACGGTAGACCTACTGTCTGAAAAATGGAGGACAAATGAAAAAACTAAACAAATATTGTAACTCACCCAAAGCCCTTGAGGAAAAGGCAACAGACACACCAAACAGTCTTTCTTCATTTATTTCAACATATTCAATTATATTTCTAGAGGTACATATCCACAAATATGTTTGAAAAAATTTCCTAAAGTGGCAGTCTTGTATGTCCTCAGAATATATTCCACTGGCTTCTGAGAACAAGAAGTTTTTAGAAAGAAAAAAGGAAGAAGAGGAAAGAATGCAGAATTTCCTTCCAGTCCCCATCTTTTTTCTCCTCCATGAATAAAGGGGGGGAAATTGTAAAGTAGTGAGAGTAATGAAAGAAGTCCAATTTCTTTGCAAAATTTGCATGTAGTTTTGTGTGAGCATGTGTACATGTACAGAAAACAGCATACAAAAATAGAAATAATATTTCTTCTCCTGTTACCATGCTGGACATCCCCTCTCCCTGGTACAGTATAATTGCCAAGAAATATCCAATTGGTGAGAGATATCATTTCCTATAGAAAACTCATACCCTTATGACTGGAGGGCATGTGGAAAGTTGGAAGCTATATGTTAAGATAGATGACCTCAGGGTGGCCAAGTCTTAAGTTCAAAAGGATTAGACAGGAAAGCCCTGGCGCTGATAAGCTTGCGATAATTCTCTCAATGACCAAACCTTCAAATACAATAGCAAACAAAACTACCTCAATGAAGCAACTGATGGTCATCATCCTGTACCCCTCTTCCCACAGAAATTCTTTGTTCCTTCACCTGTCCAGGAATTAAGGGACTATCATGATTCCCGTCAAAGTTTTGTCACCTAAAGTTAAGACCGTTAGTCCATTCTGGACCCCTTTTGTTTGGTCTTGCAGAGAGCAATTAACACATTCCCCTTCAGAGCAGCAAAAGGTATTTAAACCCTGGCTCCAAGTCCAACAATTCATAGCACCTTGGATGCATGTAGTCATGTCACTCTGTCTGTTGGCTCCCTGGTTATTGAGCTCTGTGCTATCCTCATTGAGCTATCTCGCTTTGATCTTCAGCTTCTGGAATGGCAAGTATCATCCACTCTACCCCAAAATGTTTCGCTATCCAATCTTTCTCTCCTTTACCTTCACTAGCCTTGTATGGTTCGTGAGACAGCTTGATTGCTTGCGTATGTCTCTTAATCCCCCAATAAAACATTTTTTTGAATCTCAGTTGGTAGCTCACAATTAGTATAGTTCATACACAGGGGAAAAGGCCCCTCTTCCAGGCCTCCTTTGAGCTTTAATTCACCACCTTTCTATGGAGATGCTGGCACTGCTGAAAGACCTCAAAGTCTCCTACCTTCCGGGTAACACTCCTTTCAACAGTGGCTATCCCAAGCTCAGATCACAGAGAAGACTACCCGGGAAGTGGCAAAGAAAAGGAGAAATCAAGGTACTGGTGAAGGGAGGGAAAAAGAAGGGAGGGGAAGGAGGGAAAAAGAAAGGACAATGTTGAAGAGATCTGCTTGACTGAGTTGATGTGCTTTATCTATGAGTGCTAGGCACAAGACTGATGACTCTTTGGTAATATGAATTGCCTGT
Source organism: Ctenosaura bakeri (assembly GCA_948474755.1). Lineage (NCBI taxonomy): Eukaryota > Metazoa > Chordata > Lepidosauria > Squamata > Iguanidae > Ctenosaura > Ctenosaura bakeri. The sequence continues at coordinate 20,746 of CAOLHI010004081.1, read as the reverse complement.
TAATTAAGCAATTATATAATTTATCTTTCTACATCTTATAGTCCTTTGTAACTGTTATGAATACTATATTGGTGAGGGGAGCAGGAGCAAAAGAGGCTCACTCACAAAAACTGGATACTCTTGGTCTCACTTTTATCCTCACTATGGTCAGATTCTGTAAAGGAATCTGGATGGACAGTTAATTCCATCTTCCACTTGGGTTGGGGTAAGTGGAGTGAACAAAGATATTTAATTGTTGTATTCAAACACCCCTAATATGAGCCCAGCTCTCCTTTGGGACACACTGAAAGCTGTTTTGTGGAGTCAGCTTATAGCAGAAGGATTATATCAGAAAAAAAGAACGAAACTGAGAAAGGAGTAACAGCAAAGATTGACAAACTAATTCAAAAACATAAAAAGACAGACAAGTTCAGAGAGAACTCTCTAAAGGAGAACTGAACTAGAAGTGCCCGATTTGGCCAAAGCGCAAGTGACTTTGGCATATCTCAACAGATCATATTACGAGTTTGGCAACAAGAACTCCAAATTATTGTTGATTTTATTAAAACATAAACTAAATAAGTCATTGATTAGAAGCATCCAGATACAAGGTTAAGTACTGATCCAATAGTAATTTACTCTAGTTTTAAAAATGTTATGAATTAGTCGAGGATGCTAATTTTGATGGATTATTATGCTCTGTTTTAACAAGTTGAATTAATGATGACCAGAAAAATTACCTTAATGCCCCAATTACAGAAGATGAATTAAAACTGTTATTTAAAAAACTGAAAAGCAGAAAGGCTCCTGGAATGGATGGTTTCCCAAATGAATTTTATAAAGCTTTAAAACTGACTTGCTCATTTAAAGATTGTTTAATGACATTTTATGAATGACAGAGATTCCTGTGTTGTGGAAAACAGCACATATTGTAACAGTCCCCAAAGGTAATTGTGACCTCACTCATGCCTCAACTTATCAACTTATAACTTAACCGAATCAAGACCAAAAGATTTTCACAGCTGTATCAGCACAACAACTAAACATATTGATTATTGATTGTTCTTAATAATTAATGTGTTTTAGGGAGTTTTAGATGGGTTGGTGGGTGGGTGGGGGATGGGTTATGTTTTAATTGCTTTTAATGTATTTGTTTTTACTGTTGTAGTACCGCCTCGATCCGTCGGGACAGGCGGGATATAAATAAATTTTATTATTATCATTATTATTCAATCAGAATCATTCAGATCACAATTGTTTTATACGAAATAGACATTTATCTGATGCAGTTAGAAGGATATTAACAGAAAACCTGTGGTATTGCTCTCACCTTATGCCCTGAAGGCCTCTAATCACTTGGAATGGCACTGTATCTGGAAAGAATTGTATAAGATGGGTAAGAGAAAATGTTTTATAACTATTCCACAGAGAATTTATGTAGATCCTCAAGCTATGACAACTGTAAATGGGGTGGACTCACGTCTTAATTTATCATGAGGAACAAGACAAGATTAGCCACTTTCACCCCTGTTCTCGGTTCTTGCTCTTGAGCCATTAGCAACAGCATTTATTGACTGACCCCAACATTAAGGGAGTAAACATTAAAGGCATAACTCAAAAAATAAATTTATATGTAGATGATACTATACTTTACCTAACAGATTCAGAAAGTAATATTGCAGCAGTCATCAACACTCTTTTGTCTAAATTTGAAAAATATTCAGGGTTAAGAATTAATTACAAAAAATGTCAATTATTTTATTTAAATATGTCCATAGAAGAAAGACAAAAACAATTTATGAAAATGCCAGACACCCCTCTAAGTTTCTCAAGTTTTAGATATTGGAAGTATTTTAATGAAGGATAATTTTTTCCAGTTGACATATCATAATTATAATCTGATTTTTAACTATACTAGAAAGAAATGGAAAGACTGGAAAAAACTGAGTAGTAGGGGAGTATGTAGGGAAAATTAGTGATTGTTAAAGCAAATATTCTCCTTAAGATTTTGTTTTCATTTCAAACAATTACCCTGAGATTCAACTTCCAAAAAATTTTTAAAAAATGACAAAAAACCCTTAAATCTATAAAGAATAACTATTAAATTTGTTAACAAAATTAACTATAAACAAGTTCCCCTGGGGAGTTTAGCCATTCATAATTTGCTTACCTACTTTTGGGGCATTTCAGCTAAAAGAAATATGTAAATTTGTTAAGAGAAATGAAGAGAGCATGGATACAAATAAAGAATGATTACTTCCTCTTCCTAAAGACACATTAAATAGTATTGTTAACCCCTTTCTTTTGGAAATGATCAGCATTTGGAGGACCTACTCTAAATTGTCAGCCCCTGCTGTGTCACTTTTGTGTACCCTTCTTATTATACACTAACTTTAAACATGGACAAACATTCAAGCAATACAAACAATTGAAAGAGTAACGATTATATACTAACCAAGCCCTATTTTTAATTGTTAAATGCTTATTGTCAGAATAAATTGAGGCAAACCTTCTTGACACTGAAGTGGACTGGTTACACAAGGTACACATTTAGTACTTTACTAATTATATATATGTAGACATTTTAAAACCTCAAGGGCATTGACTAGCTTTGAATCAGAATGCATTTCTCTTTCTGTCGTTAAAGGTCTGGTGTTCGACAAAACATATGGAATATGGGAAGGGTCAAGGATTTTATGGGAAATGGATCTTAAACTTACTATTTCAAAGCCACAGTGAAATAAAATACAGACCACACTCCCTTATAAAGGAATATTCTTCCAGGAAATGTGCTTTGAAGACAATTCATATGTTGCACTTGACACTCGTTAAATTCCATAAAATAATATCTTACAGTTTTGTTGGCAGAGTTGTGGAGCTGTTGGAAAAATAGACTATATATGGTTGCAGTGCCCAAAGGTGGTAGATTTTTACAACAAAGTAACTGATTTTCTGAGAAAAATAAATGATATCCTAGAGGACCATTGTTAATGTTATTATTAACATTTTTGAAGGAGAGAGTGCAAATACTCAGCATAAAGTTCTTATTGCTATATTGTTGGGATCTACATGGTGAGAAATTACAAGAATGTTGAACACTCTGGAAGACCTTTCATTTTGCTATTGGCTAGACTGTGTGTGGGGAATTGCCCCTTCAGAAAAACTGACCTGTAGAATTAGAATGACTAAAAAGGAAATTTAAAAGATTGGTTTGCTACAGTCTGGGCTCCTTTCATCGTTTTAAGAATTGAATAAGATTTACAGAGTGGGGCACCATCAGTGATCATCTTCAGTGATCATAGGGGGTTTCATCATTTAAGCTGGTTATGCTATTAAAAGTACCTTCTGTAAGGTTTAGCCATACAGCTGATTTTGGAATTAATGTTAATATTACTTGGTTGATTGTGTTGTGACTTGTCCTCTTGGTTGTCTATTTTCTTGTTTTGTTTTTGGAAAATATTTTTTTTTACTGCTGTGGTAAGAATAGAATACTCTGTGTTTTAAACACTAGCCCCACGAAAGGTAACAATGTCCTGCAGTAACTTTTGTGGACTTATGTACAAGGTTTTCTTATATATAAGCACATAATATTTCTTAAATGTATACTTAAATTACTTGTCTAGAGGCTTCGTGTAAGTTCTTTTTTTTAAATATCAGTAAATACTCTGTGTTTCTCTGAAGAAGCATGTTGTTAATCATTCACAATTTTTTACAACATGACTACAGCTTGCATTCACAGGGCATTGTACTCTATATATGACATCAGTCAAATCCTGAATAAATGCTTTGTGAGAAACCAGGAAAAAGGGATTGTAACAGACCAAGCGCTACCAAAATGCTTCTAAAGTACTACTGATTGGAATATATTCAAAGAAAAGTCTACAAAAGGAATGGGGAAAAAGATGTTCCATGAACCCTATACATTCAGTTGTTTCTATGCTCATCACTTGCTTTATCACTTTCAGAAGTGAGAACTATTTTTATATAGCAATTCATCCCCATATAACCCCAGAACATTATGCAACCCATCCTGGAAGTACCTGCCCCTGAAATATTTTTTTAGGAAAAAATTATTTATTTTAAACAATTCTTGGTGGACTTAAGAACAAACCATGAATTAGAGAAACAGAAAGTGAAAGCTGAACAGAGAAGCTGAGTGCAAGCCAAAGGTTACTGAATCATGTCTAGATGTGTGGTGGAAGGGATTTAAAGAACACATTCTCCAAGACAAAAACAAAAGCCTCAGAATGCACTGAATATCTGGTCATGCTTTAAGTTGAGAGAGAATTAACTAAAATGACTGAATTTACAGTCTTTATAAAAAGGTACACTTTGGTCTACTTTACCACTTGCAATAGCAGTTTTGCCATCAGTGCTACACAATGCAAGTGTCTAAAGATGTATGCATGAAAGACTACAAGATTTCTCAACAAGCATATAGGAGAACACCTTTCAACTATGAGACAGGAAAAAAAAAGGGTGCTCCCTTTGTAAGTCATTTCCTGGAATGACATCACCTCAACAAACCTTATTATTTACCTCAAAATAAAAAATAATAGTGAGAAGATTCTATTTTTAAAAAAGCAGTAGAGTGGATTTTAAAACTAACCTTTGGCTTCTGGAGGACTAAATGAAGAACTTGAGCTCTTCCCACTTTTGTAAATTCACTCAGAACTTTTTCTAGCCTGGTTGTACGACATGTCCTTGAAGACTATCTCACATTCCCTTCTCTCCCCCTTTATTTTTCTGACCATCTGCTCAAAAACAAAACAAAACAAAACAACTTAAAGAATGGTTCACTTGTTTCTTTATGGTCCAGCAAATGGAATGAAATTTTCAGCTCCATGAGTTTCTACAATTAAATATCATATTAATATGCATATGTTCTAAGCAGTATACAAAAATAATAATTTATTATGATGTTTTATGTAAGTATTATTATATAATTATGTCCTGTCCTTTTAATTTTTAATTTTACATTTATATTTATTTTTATGTAGTTCCTAAAGAAGTCCACTGAAAAATATCCATAGGCCTAAATGAACTGGGCTTTTTCCAAAATAAAAAGAAAATAGAAAGCATCCATTGTGCACTTTGAGACATCTCCCTTTCTCTTTTTTTCCTTGAGAGAATTAACCATGCCAGCTGCAAAGCTGGAATACTTTTGGGGACCTATTTAGGGACTATGTTGAAGGAGACTTGTGACCTTCTCTGATATTCTGTCCCCTGCCCCACCCACCAAAAAATAAGAAATGTGGTAGGGGGGAATCAAAAGTCAACCATTCTTAAATTCCAGTTTCAACCACAATTATTTTGGATTAAATTCACAAAGAATATTTTGCAGTTATTGGCATTTGAGTCGCCTGTTTTAAAAACTTTGTAGAATATCCTACCATGATTTAGCAAGATAAACAGTAATATACCTTTTTAAAAAATGTGTATGTGACAATTACTTCCTTCTCTTTAGTGCACTGGACTGATCTCTATCTCTAAGAGGCACATTTCCTCTATAGTAAAAATGTAAACCTTAATCACATGTTTCCTGAAGCTTCATGAACCCATTAAAAATAATTAATTTGACAAGTGCATTTTATTGGGCAAATGGAGTGGATGTAGTTCATATGTAGTTTCCTACATGAAGCTAATTCCAAGATACTCTGATGGATATTGAATAATCTGTTTACAGTTGAGTAGTAACTTCACTGTGTCTATTACAAGTGAGAATGTACTGTTTATTTAAAGTATTAGTAATAACTATTCACAGCTAGACAAAGTTAGTCCAGGTCTTCAGATCTCTCAAAAGGCAAGGTACACGCAAATCAGAAGGATGTTCTAGTGCTGAGTCCACTGTCAAGCTGTCCCAATCTCGTTTACACCAACATATTTCAAAGGTGGCCACCTGATATGAAAGTTAACACAGATCTTAGCATGCACGGAGGATTGAATAAATGAAAATGATCTTGTCCTCAGATCATTTAGGGCTTTAAAGCAGTTTGAACGCACTGGAAGCTTATTGGCAACCACTGCTGTTGGTGTTAAAACAAGGTTACATTTTCCTGGTCTTCACCAGCAACCAAGCAGCTGTAATTTGTACCAACAGAAACTTCCAAACAATCCTCATAGGCTAAGACTGTCATCCTATATACTCTTGTTTGAGAGAATGTTCCTTTGAACTCAGTTAAGAATTATTTCTGATTATCTTCAGAAATGTGTTATAATTGACCTACCACCAAGGTAGTTCACAGAGGATTGCAGCCACTTAAAATACATTCAAGTGTCAACCCAACCCAATATGAAAGGACACATTCTAAATCCATTTACATAGAAAAAAACTATTGATTTCAGCACAACTACACAACAGACTGCAATGATATATGTAAAATGGGGTCACCATAACCTTACTATTCAGTTAAAACACCCTAGCTAGTTTAAATAATCAGAAATATAACAGCTGACTCACAATGGAATAGAGATGTAACGTTTTGATTGAGCCTGAAGTTATATACTACTGCAAGTTCTTTTCAATCCATCATCCAAAATCTTTTACTACCTAGTAATTTAGGTATAATAATACTATGTAAACTAGGCGATACTTTGTATAGATATAAAGGCACTAATACCTCAGGCTAAGAAGCCAAATTGGCATGTACATCCTGCATTGGGGTTTCATTATCACATCAAAGCGACATTCTTGCAGAGCAGCTTTTCTCATAACTTATATACACACAATTTTTAAACAAACCTCTCAATAATTCAATCAGTGACTAAAAATACACCTGTTTTGGAGCACCCACAGAGCATAGACTAATGTGGCAACAGTTTTGGAATCTGGGATAATCATGCACAGGTAATCTTCAAAAACTGAGCAACCATGCAGGGGCCTACTGTCTGTCATATTGCCTTGTTATCTTCTCACTCACACATCCACGTTCCTCTTTTTTGGTTTAGACAGCCTAGTGGAGGCTGCTACTACTTTCCTCCTTTCCACATGCAGAACTCTCACCAGTCTTTGGTACTGCTTTCATTGAATGCCATAGTACTGAATGGTGCAACCTCACAGAATTTGTGGTTCTGACAAATACTACTCTTTTATAATCAGACAAGAGTTATAATCTTCTATAATTAGACAAGCAAAACGGGTTGTGCAGAATACCAATATTGCACACACTGTGTAGGGGAATTCATTAGGGCAGAAGTTTCCCATACAGGTGGAGTTAGGTGGACATCCTGGACTGGATGTCCTTCCACAGAATGAGAATGGAGGGATTTGGCCCACAAGACAAATGAAAGAGACCAAGAATATCTGAAGGATTTCACTGTCATGTTTAAGACACTGGTTTTGCCATGTGGGATGTTTTGACCTACTCGTGAAACTGTAATATTTTTGGAAAAAAACATCACATGTCTATGCCCAATGAAATACATTGGAACCTACAGATGATTTCCTCACCTTAGGTTTTATGTGGGGGATTCTTCAAAATACGAGTTGGGAAGATGATAAAACAAAGTGACAACTGTGTGTGTAGCAATTTATATCCTATATGAAAATTTAGGTAAGAGATTCTGCATCACATAGAACCAGTGCAGACAGAACACTGCCTAAATGTCCAAGTTAGGGGACTGGGAGTGTATACATCTATATATTTTCTCTCCTCTTCCCTCTTCAGAGTAAATCATTGCCAGAGTACATGTAAACCAATGGTGCTTCATTAGAAACTGGAGGATGCAACTTCAGTTTTAACTATACAGTTAATTCCAGAAACAAAGGGAAAGCAAATTCTAGTGAAGGGAACTAATAAAAGCATTGAAGTCATGGTCAGTCTTCTAGCTAAGGTCCAGAGAATGGACAGCATTGTGTCTGTATCCGGTCACATGGGTGTATGTGTATGTTATACTATGATATCATTTAAAACAGAAAACTTTTGTAATATTTCACAATAGCAATTCTATTGACATATATGTTGGAGTTACAAGAAAAAATACACAAAGACTAGCAGTAACAGTAGCATTAGAAGCCTTTTCCTACAAGCAAAAAGCATTCCACATACCAGTAATCTTATAATAGCCATGTAAAGTATGATACTATTATTATCTGCATATTACAGAGGGAGGCCTAAGATTTAGAGACAGTAGGTTGACTAAAGTCATCTAATAAATTTGTGGCACAAGCAAAACTTTAACTAGGACCTTCCTTGGTTCATTGCCTAGAGCTACTTAGGAAATAAACTCCACTAGACTCAGCACGACCTACAATATAGGAATGAGCTATTAATCACTACACTAACTCTGTTTTTAGTTTTACGCTGTGGTTCAACAGTAGAATAACTGCAAGACTAAGCACTCTGCATACAAGCTACAGTAATCCAGAATAATTTTTCAATCAAACAAGGGTCAAAAATTTGTCCTTAAAGGCTTTGTTTAAGCAATTTATCTCATTTAAGATGAGGATAAACAAGAAAAAGAAATGGCTAATATAAGAGTAAATGGTTTTCATACTTTGCTGTATTTCACTTTGGGGATGCGTGGTAAAAAGGCTATGACCTATTTCCAATGCTAACATTTGTTTGTTATGAAACAGCGAGGAAATTGCATGAATGAACTAGCAACACTCCTTCTTTTAACACAGCTATACCATACCTGAGATAAAAAAAAAAATCTAAATGCTTAAGTATATAAACACAAAGAACAACAGTTCTTCTTCAAGAAGCCCTGTTTTTTTCACAACCACAGTCAACATTTAGCTTGATTGAAGATGCAGAAAACTGCGCAATTTATCACAGACCTACCCTAAGGAAAGACTCTTAGCATATCAACTCTATACTACCTAGCATATGGCGTGACACAAAGCCAAGTCAAGCCAAATTCCTCCCACCTCTGCAAAAAGGAGTACCATCAAATTACACAAAACTACAAGTATCCAAGGGCAAAACTTTCTGGCTAACTCAGGCAAGTAGTCCGAACCACACTTTACACTGTGCAGTGGTGACACCATACCATCTCCCATGTTCTCTGGCCTATTTGACCTGACAGAAGATTATATCCCACTTAGAAGAACGTCCATAATTTGGAAGCTAAACATTAAATAATAATTTTCCATGCACAAAAGATGTCCACAAATTGGGAGTTAAATATGAAGTAATTATTTCTTAACCACACAAAGTAAGTCTACAAATTAGGAACCAAGCAAGCATCAATAAGCCAGAGATACAAACTCTCTGACCCGCCAGGTGCTGTCAGACTGCAACTCTCTGCTGCCCTAGCTAGCATAGCCAACGAAAAGAAATACTGAGACTTGCAATCAGAGGCAGATCAAGGGTGAGGCAACTGGGGCACCTGCCCTGGGCACTAGTGTCGGGAGGGGGCACAACAAAAGAGGAATCCTGTCGCCTGCCCCATGCCACTGCTCACCCCACCCACCTCTGCCTTCCATTTGCCCCACCCCCGCTGCCATTCACACCACCCACTTCCGCCTGCCACTTGTCCCACCCACCTCCACTGACTATGCCCCAACCCACCCTGACCACTTCTGCCTGCTGGTCATCCTGCCCCCTTGCTCTGGGTGCCGTTAACCCTCTGTCTGCCACTGCTTGCAGTGCAACATTTGCAGAGTCAAAATTCTCACTCCAGTAATAAGTCTGCCACTGAGCATCTGCTACTACTGATGAAAATTAACTGGGTACACAATACAGTATCTCAACTCTACTGTTATCTCTGATAAGCTAAACTTCTGGAAGGGGCTGTTAAAAATGAACCAATATTACCATCTTATTGCCATCCATATCTGTGCCATATCAAGTATGCAATGCTGTCCACATTTTTCTGGGAGTAACTCCCATTGCACTTAATGGAACTAACTTCTAAGCAGACATGTATGGTGGCTGTGCTCACTCCCTACCAGTCAAGTGTCAAGCAGCATAAACATTATCAAGAGCCTCAGCTGTTGAACAGGGCTGCCATGCAGGATCACATAGATTAAAAAGTTGCTGTTCACGTCAAGTCTATTTTTGCATATGGTGATTCCTGACAAGATTTATTCAAAGGAGGTTTGCCACTGCCTTCCTCTAAGGTAGAGAGAGTTTGATGTGCCTAAAGCCTATGGGTTTTCATGGCTATGTGGGAATTTGAACCTTGATCTCTCAGAATCCTAATCCAGCACTCAAACCAACACATTATTCTGGTTCTCAGATTAAGGTGGCAATTGTTAAAATAAATTGCTTTATACTAGTTGTACTAACAACTGAGTACAAACACTTAATTGTCATTTGGCTATTTAAATTGTTATTTAGTAAATAAGTTGGTTAATGAAATCAAACCAATAACCCTTTCATCCAGTTGACACTGTTAATCTTCTGAGGCAGTCAGGGCAATGAAGTGCTCGGGTAGACAATCAGAGTTCTGGTGGAGAAATACTCACAATGAATCTGACCAAAAATACGTTAGTGCTCATTTTACAACCCACGTGTAGTGGTGAAGGTGGAGAAGAAACAATTTCTTACAGCATAGTTGTTTCAAGCGGTTACAGGGCTATTACATTCTAGACCTCAAACTGCTAGGGGAGCCCTCAGAAATGCACTGTGATTAATATACTATTCGGTTTCCACGTTGAAGGTAGAATCTAGGAAGGTAACTGAGTTTTAGTAAATAAGTTCTTTGGAGAAGTGAGGCCAACCACCTGTCTGTTAGAGCCATGTCCATCCTGGTTAACCGCAACTGCCAGAGGGCAACTGGCCAGTGGGGTGGTGGAAACTATCCTTTTTATTTTATCTTATTTTGGACTACCATTTTGTTCCAAACCTTCTAAAATAAACAACTGCAGGACCTGTGTCAAAGAAACCTTTGTTTGGTCCCACTTCCTTAGATAATTACTAGTCAGTTTCTAATCTTTTCTTACTAAGTCAAGTCTTAGGGCAAGTGATGGCAGCACAATTCCACAATTTCTTGGTGAAATTGATTACCTGGATCCATTCCAATCTGGCTTCATGCCTGGTTATGGGACAGAAGCCTTGGCCATATTGGTAGATGACCTACACCACAACTTGTTGGTCTCAGTGACATTTGATACTATCAGTCATAGTATCCTTTTGGCCTATTTGGCTGATATGGGACTTTGGGATATTGCTCTGTAGTGATACCAGTTCTTTTTAGCTGCACATTTCCAGACGCTGGTGCTGGGGGACTGGTGTTCAACATTTTGGCCTTTAGTTTGGGGACTTCCACAGGGCTCAGTACTATCCCTTATGGTTTCTAACACTGACAAAAACCTGCTATGGGAAGTCATCTGAAATTTTGTGGCTGAGTGTACTGATGATACCCAGTTCATCTCGTATTTACAAGTGATATGAAAGGTGTTGGAAGTCCTGAATCATTGTGTGGAAGCACATAAGGACTGGATGTGGGTGAACAAACTGAATCTAGGCAAGATGGAAGTGCTGTTGGCCAGAAGGGAAAGCTAACCCAGGATAGGGATCACAGCCTGTTGATTAGGGCTGTTCTGAAAGATCAAATTGTAGCATGGGGGTGCTCTTAGACCCAAAGCAGCTCCTGGACGGTTAAGTAGTTAGGGTCCCCAGGAGTGCCTCTGCCCAGCTCCATATGGCGTGCCAACTGTGCCCTTTCCTGGGGAGAGCAGATCTACCTAAGATTATTATAATTCACTTTACACAGGGCTCGCCTTCAAAAGTGTCTGGAAGCTGCAGCTAGTGCAAAATGCATCAGACAGACTGGTATGCAATATGCATATTAAGAAACTCAGTAACACGCCTTCAAGAACTGCACTATCTTCCAATTTACATCCAACTTAATTCAATGCGCTGTTTTTTACCTTCAAAGTCCTGAATGGATATCTGAGAGACCACTTCTTCTCACATGACACACCTGAAACCTAGGATTGTCAGTAAGGACCTGTAGTGTATCCCAGCTGTGTGGCTAGGCTGGGCTTCTTCTGCAGCAGCACCCTAAGGCCATTTCTGCACTATGCTGTTATAGTGCTATTATTCCACTTTCAACATCATGTAGAATTCTGGGGATTGTAGTTTACTGAAACCTAAGAGCTCTCTGGATGAAAATTCTAAATGCCCCTCCCTAAACTCCACAGGATGTTGAACATGGAAGAATGGCCCTATAATAGTATAGTGTGGAAACAGCCTGGCTGTGGAACTCTCTCTCAAGTGAGGTCAGACTGCCTTCATTTGTTCTGTGCTTCCAATGGGTAGGTAAAACGGTGTTATTCTAAATGGTTTTTGGTGTTTGAAACTGCTCTCTCTCTTTCAATGGTTCATTTTAAAATTTCTGTTTTCTTTCTTGTTTTTAAATTATTTTAAAGAGAGGTTTTTAGATTGTTCTTTAAAGTTCTTAAAGAGCAACTATAAAATAAGTTAACTTTTTATTGTTTTTAACGTTTTTATCTATGGTGCATTGCCTCTAGGGCACTGATGGTCTGGGAAGTGATATATAAATTCTAAAGTAAATTAATAATACTGCACTTCTTTCTGAATGCATATTTAATGCTACTTTGGGGCATGGCTGAGTTTAAACCTAGGGCCTATTTCCTAATAGCAGTGATGTGAAAACTGAATTCTTTTCTCATCCTTATTTGTACGTGGCTGGGAAATTTATTTTTTAATCCCTGCACTGAAATTCCCAATAATTTTTCAAACAGATTTTCTGTAACTTAAAATTATTATTGTAGACTACTGCACAATTTGTTTGACAACCTAGATTAACTCAGTTAAAAAATCCTCTGAAGGTGAAACTCCCTTTCACATAGACGTTTTACACCTGCTGAGCTGCCCTTTTCTACTTCATCCTCTGTCTAGCTGGAGTATTTTTAGCAGCACTGCCACTAGAAGGATGGTGAAGGAGGGCTGACGAAACACAAACTTTTAGTGGGTGTTGGGCTGCAGCAGCATATCTGCAGTAAGCCATGCACCCATCAAAGCTTGAACTAGGAAAGAACGAGATCCTACTCTAGCCAACCCTATTACAGCTGTGTGCGCATGCCTACCACAAGTAAACTAAACAGCACCTGTCTCCAGAATCCTTTACTGAGCACAAGTGAACAGCAAACTAGAAACAAAAGGGCAGAACAGACACAGCTGCCTCCCCACCTCCTCCCAATGTTAAAGAGCATATCTATCCATATAGGTAGATACATACATATCTATGTATCTATATTGATATATAACATAGAAAGATAGAGAGATAGAGAGAGATATGTGAGTCTCTCCACCAAAATAGAGATCATAAGAAAAGTGGAGGCTTGTGAAAAAAAGAGTAATCTCTAGACATGTTCTTGGAAGAAGCCTTCCAGTGGTCTCTAAAAGATTCAGAATATTTTTGTTTAGCTGACTTAACTCGATAGTTTTGTGCCACATGTGTACATTATTAGTTTTGGATAAAAATTTGCTGAAACATTTCCAGTTGCTCTTCTTTTTTATGGTGTAGAAGTACAGTTTCTGCCCTTGGTACCCAATTTTCTGTTAAAAGGTGATGCCCAAGACTACATTTACTTTGTTAACTGAGGTATACCTGTAGTTACCATTTTTAATTTTGCAAATTAACAAGCTACACCAAAAAAGGGTTTGGAAACTTAAAGCTGCAAACCTACTGCAAATTTACCTAGTAGTAAGCTTCAGTGATCACACTGGAGTTAAATATACACAGGATTGCAGCATAAATATGCTGAGGCCTTTGCTGAGCAAACACAGTCCCAATGTACAACCTAGGAGCAAGCCTGCAATTTTTTTTTGTGCAAAAGTGTAAGATGAGCCAAAAATTACACCTCCACAGTTGTATAAATAGTAACTGTAACAGAGATTCCATGAGTCAAAGCTAAAAATGCTTTTTACAAGTCACATGTATATATTTCCTGTATGATAGTAATGCAAGAAGTTGGGACTACAACAATACTAGTAGGTCACAGAGCTGGCAATTTTCACTGTCAAGCTGAAATTAAAATCCTCAGTCTGAAAAAATGAGTAATTTCAGAGAAAAGGCCACAGTGCAACAAAAATATCTTGGCACCAATGAATTTTTCCCCTAAAGATATAATTGCTTTATATTTTCCAATAAAAGACCTCAAGTCAGGAGCATCTAGAATGCAACTAGATGAAAAATATTCTTTAAACTATATCCCCCCTCTCCAGCTTGGTTTTACTACTGTCTACAACCACTGGTTAGACCATTTTTCCTAATAAATATTCATATATTATATTATACACTGTTGCTGTGTGTCTCCAAAAGTCACAGTAAGTCACTGACTTACTGTAAAGACCCTATAATGGGGTTTTCTCAGCAAGATTTGTTCGGGGGGGGGTTGCCTTTGCCTGAGGCTGAAAGTATGCCTTGCCCAAAGTCACCCAGGGGGTTTCCAAGGTCAAGCAGGAATTCAAACCCTACTCTCCAGATAGTTTAAGGCTCAAACTACTATACCATGCTGGTTCTCTTATATTATAGATAGCTATGTACTATATATTATGAACAGTTATCCATTATGCATGAAAAGTTATGTATTTAATAATGGAATGGAAAGAGAGACAGAGGGAGAGAGAGAATCTATACCATTCCATTCCCATATTTTCTCAGATGCATAGTGATCATAACAAAAATAACTTTATACCAACTTACTTGGAAATTACAAATGATCCAGATTCCAGGGCTACACTGCTAGCCATGAACGGTATTGGGAATGTTTAACTCCTTGCAACAGCCTGGCTGGCTATTGATTTGTTTCTAGAAACAATGTAAAGTGATGCTCATGACCTATAAAGCTGTTAACTGCTTGGGATCTGGTTGTTTGAAGGATTGTCTTCAACATGGACATGCCAGAGTTTTAAGATCTTTGAGAGAGACACTCCTCTGTCCTGTCAATATCTGACAAACATTTGACATAGTCTTGAGAAAGGCTCCTTTCAGTGGCTTCACACAGGTTGTGGAACTTCCTTGGGGGCAGTGTAGCACTCTCTCCAACTTGCCAATTCCAATGGCAAAAACACAAGCAAAATTCCATTAATGTATAATAAAAATGAAAACATATTCCTATACCATCAGGTTGAAACTGCATCATACCCCTCTTAAAGCTGATCTACAGCAATATTTCATCAAAGAAATTAATACAAACAGTAAAAGGTGGGATTTAATAAAAAATTCTTTGAAATTTAAGATAGAACCACTCTATTTCCTTGGAGCAGGGATTCTGCACAGAACAGCCACAGTAAACTCCCTGTTGCTTGTACTTATTGGCCTAAAATAAATCTCTCACTAGTGGGCCACACACTAAGACCACAGTTGCCTACAGGAAAATCTGGAAAGACTCAAATGGTTGGATGTAGTATTCTGGTCAGCCTGATTCCAAACTGCTTAGGATTTTAGAAAGAAAATACAGTTTGGGAAAAATGGAAATATATGTAATATCTACTTTGATATCAAAACTATTCTTACTTTACTGCTCTAGCAACATAAAAATGCTGCCCTCACAATTTAGCGCAGAAAACCACACTACTTTAAACTAGAAAAGTCTTAATATTGTACAACTGTGAATATGCTCTGTGTCTGTTTACCTAGCAGTAGTAGACATAGTCCATTCATCCTAGAGGTCCTGGCCAGAGCTCAGTTCTTACCTAAAATTTCAGATTGTCTTTCCAAGTCTTTTGCAGTTTCTGTACCACCTCCTTCTGACCTTTTTCATTCTCCAGCAAGACAGAGCAATAAGTTTCCCAGTTCATGGTATGCTGTCTGTGTCACAGTCATTTGAGAGGTGTAAAAGTTGACCGGGGCCAGGTCAGAGCAGACAAAAGGTACTGAATTCTACTGTGATTATTTCCATCAAACTAGAACACAGATCAACTGGTAGTGGCATGCAGCAGTTCATAACAAAGGAATCCCCCCCATATAGTCCTCTCAGGAAAATACCTGTACCCATAAGGCACAGAAATGTTATCTTGGTTTTGAGTCTTACAGTATATAGAGGAATGACACAGTATACATATTTTCTTATTCTGCAGATCCTCCTGCATAAAAATCTTCATATTGTACAATTCTGGCATACTGAGTAAAGTAAAACCTTTCCTAAGATCCTGTCACTCAGTCTATTTGAAGTCAGCTGTTCCTGCTTGCCTGCCTCTGGGTGGTAGCAGGCACAGTCCACTATGTGTGGATTCTTTTACAGCCAACCCAGAGAATATTTCATTTTTGTTTTTGTTTTGCATCCCACCAATGTTTCAACTGGAAACATGGAAAATTTGTCCAATGGAGAATGCTTTCTCCTGATTTCTTGCCCCTACCTTTTCCCCAGGCCTTCACATGAGTAGTCCAGGATGATTTCAAATGTCACTACAGACAGTGGCCCTCTAGGATCCAGGTTGGAGATGAAAAAGGCACAGAGCTGGGTATCACCACAGAGTCTAGAACACTGTAAAGATTCTAAAATTCCATGCAATTGCAACATGAAGTTTCAAACATTTATTCAAATGCAGTGCAAACAAGATCAAAATTTGTAAAAAAGCTGTTTGTGACTTTTGTTATTCTAGATCTAGTCTTGATTATGATGACAGAGGTTCTGCAGCAACTGTGGAAGCAGAGGCTCTTTTGTATGTCAGAAAGTTCTGCTGTTGGTGTGTCAGATTCATGCTGTGGCAGATCATGCTTGCTAGATGAGCCCACTTTGTGGGGAACGGATATGTACAACTGCTGTCTTCCAAGACCATTTCTCTCACAACACAATATAAGAAACATGTGTCATTGTGAGTGGTGCCAGCATACAGCAAGCGAGGCTTTGAAACATTTGCTCCACCTGCATAGCTGATAACCCAACCTTTCTACAGATGGCTTAGATTCTCAATTCTCAAAAATTCCAGCCACAGTCAATGACAAGAGACTGTCAAAACTGAAGTCTAAAACATCTGGAGAGCCAAAGATTGACAATGAATGCTGTGGCAAAGGTACACTAATTGTGGCCCTCCAGATGTTCTGAACTATAACTTCTTGAAGATCTAGTTACCCTAGCCAATGCTGAGGAATGCTTGGTGTTACAGTCCAATAGGACCTGAAGAACTGCACTTTGGGCACCTCTGCTCTAGAACTACAGAGAAATTTCAGAGATAAGGTAACAAGCAGTTGGCCTTGCCTTCTGTCTATTCTGGCCCAAAATGAGAAGAAACATTAGCCAGAGAGGAATGGTTCCTGCAATCAACAGTTGTGAAAGATTCAGAAAAATCTGCTGGCTGGAATTCTGTTGCTGAAGTTCTCCTACCTAAGTGGTTGGACATTTTTGTCTGATATGGGCCATTTCCGCACTGTACTCTTATAGCACAAATTATTCCACTTTCAACATCCTATGGAATCCTGGGGTTTGCAGTTTAAACTGCAAAGCTCAGGATTCCATAGGATGTTGAAAGTGGAATAATCACGCTATAAGAGTGTAGTGTGGAAATGGCCATGGAATGTCTGCATTCAGTTCAGGGTTGCAGAAGCACAGTTGTGCATGTGGTGTTATGATACATGCAGATGTGCATAAGGATATAATTTGGCTGCATATCTGATACCACATTTAAGTGCCTGCTATTCAACACAACGTTTGCATAGCACAATCAATGCTTAGCTCTACATGCAAAGATTTATGATATCTACTTCCAGGGTAGGAGCTCAGCCAATACAATCAATAGCAGGCAACAAATCTTTTGAAGTACAAAAAACCAACACAGACTGTGTGACCTTTCTTCCCAATGACTGAAGACAGTACTATAAATAGTAAGAGTGAGGTATGTTCTTATGATAATTCAGAGAAATTTTAAGAAACAAACAAAAATAGTAGAACTGAAGGATGTGCCTATAATTATTTGGGAAAATCTTTTTTTAAAAGTATGCTTTAAACGTACAGATATGCATGGGGAGAGACCCTATGGCTACATGATGGGATGCACTAATATAGCAAGATGCTACATTTAGATCATTCAGAGAATACAATTTCACGTAGAAGCTTCATTTCAAGTGGTGTTCCCAGTTTGGCTCACTGCAACTAGGAGAAAAAATACAATTGAAGATACCAAATTGGTCACTTCAGTTCTAATTTCCTTTTTCTCCATTATTTTTAAGAGTTCATTTTCCCTGTAGGTATAAGACTATAGGTGTTCCACAAAGCTGTAGTGATTTAAGTACATGAAACTCAGTACAGAGCTGAGCTTTAGATCATTAATATTTTTGCAATTCTGTGTACATTTTATCTCACTGAGCTCCTCTGCCTTGACCATTACATTTTTAAAGTTTCTCTAAGTGATGTTGACATAAGAGGGTTTTTTCTGTATTAAGCAAGCACATGTATAAGTGATAACATGAGAAGGAAGAATGAGAGAAAGGAAAAATGTACAAAAGGCCTTAAGTTGGTCTAGAATCCATGACATTGTTCGTATTAATTAAACAAATATGTTTCATTCTGTACCAGCAGACTTCATTATGCCAGCTAAAATCCTTTTTAAAACCTCTGTTCAATAAACAAGATACAGCAGCTTGTGGATTTACAGTTTCAAACACACTTCATCCTCTACCTACCCACACATTCCTCTGAATTTAGAAGACCAAATGTTAACATAGAAAAAATGCTGGGGATCTTTAGACTTTCAAGTGTGTTCCACAGGTGGGCAATATCTTTATTAAAACCAACTAAGGTGGCACAAAACTATGCAGATTTTTAAGTTTTGTGGCATTTTGGTTGGTACTGCTGAACTGTGGATACTGACCTTCCCCAACAAAAAAGAAATCTGCATATACTTGGAAGTAAATTTCACTAAATTCAATATGTTTGGAATTCTGTCCTGCTTAAAAGAGGCAGTAACAAGACCTCTAAATGGCCTTCTGGATGAGACAGATTATCTGTATCTGCTTCAATCAGCTTCAGGCCTGGTTATGGGAAGCAGTCCACTTTCTTTACCTTGGCAGACGATCTGTTACAACTGTATAGGGGAAAGTATGCCCCTATTGGGTCTACTGGACCTCTTAGAAGTCTTCACCACTATAAATAGTGGTGTTTCTTTGAGCCACCTTGGAGATATAATTTTGTGATGGCTCTGGTCCCCAAAGGGATGATTTCAGAAGGTAGTATGGTGGGCATGTCTGATATCAGTGGTGTTGGCCCATGATTTTCCTCAGGGCTGTGTTTGGTCCCTCATCCCATTTCATATATACTTGAAACCACTGGCAGAGTCCATCTGGAGTGTTGGGAGTTTAGTGCCATTATTATGTCAGTAACATCTGATTCTTTCTCTCTCCGAAGCTAAATCCGAGGAAGCTATTTTTTTCCTAAATCAATAATCTCAACAGGGTCAGCCCTGGTTAGTACTTGGATGTGAGACTGCCAACAAATACCAGGTGCTGTAGGTTATATTTCAGAGGAAGGAATTGAAAAACCACCTCTGAGTACTCCTTGCCTAACACTATGCAATTCACGGGGTCACCACAAGTCAACAGGCAATTTGAAGGCACATACACACAAATCTAGCATCAGTAATGAACTGGATGCAGATGAAACTGAAGCTTACATACAGATAATTGAGAGGTACTTCTTGTTAGCCGATAAACAGACCACACTAAAAGGATTCAACCTGTACTGCACTTGGGTTATACAACCTTTGAAGACTTGTGTTTGAAGTTTGGATGTATGCCTGGATTCTGTCCTTAATCTAGGTCTCTAAATATTGGTGCAAGACATGATTACATTTTCACAGCCAAGACTAATGTGCAACTATACCTGTTCCTGGAGACAGCTGATCTGACCATGGTGACACATACTTTAGTTATAGACAACTGCAATGAACTCTGCGTGTCTGCCTTTGAAAAATATTTGTAAACTTCAACTGGTCCAAAGAGCTGCAGCTGGACTGTAGACAAGGGCTGCTTATAGGGAATACATGACTTCATTGTTAACAAGGTTACTTCTGGGCGCAACTGAAATGATCTATGAAGTCCTGGGCAAGTTGAACATGCTATCTGAAAGATCACTTTCTTCTCTAAGAGTTTGTCCAAGTTGAAAGCATTTGCATGGAGAGGCCCTTATCTCATACCTGCCACCAGTAGAGAAACATCTGAGGACACAAGAGAGAACATTCTTAGGGGCCATTCCTAGACTGTGGAACTCCCTACCAAAGGAAGCTAGGTTGGTTCCTTCTCTGTTGACTCTCCATCAGCAGTCAAATTTATTCAGGCCACACTTTGGCATGGAAACTAGTATGTAGTTATATGGGTTCTAACTGTTTAGATGCTAGCGCCTTCTTTTAATACTGTATTTTTAAATGGCTGGCTTTTAAATTAGGTCATATTCAAGGTTTTGTTTTAATTCTGTATTTTAGTATTGCTTAGCTGCTTTGAAAATCTTCTCTTTTTTTTGGCAGAAAAATGAGGTATAAATTTTATATATAAATGGGTGAGATAAGGATTAGGTGGAAGACTAATTAGAACCAGAAAAGACCTCTACATCCCTGCTAATGCACTGATACCATATAGTTGCTAACAGAGACTAGAACCCACCTACAGGCACCATTGCTGGGAGCAGGGAGGGATTCAACCATTTTGCAACTTTTCAATTACCTTGGCTACATCTATAGATACTGTGAATATTGTGTACATATGATTTATACCTTGAGGCCTGAATATCACTCTGCACTATGTCTTAAGAAGTGGGTTTATAGCCAGGAAAACTCAGGCTAAAATTAAAACCAGTTAGGCTCAAAGGTGCCGCAATATTCCTTTCCCCCCCTTCCAATCCCTGCCTCCTTCTTCT